>APFE031337589.1:0-81492 GCA_000404065.3 Pinus taeda
TCTCCATATCTTGATAATTTATTACAGTTGTGTCTTAGTAATGGGAAATGAAGATCAAAACTTTGGTTGTGGTGAAATATTTTGTTATTCGTAGATAAAAACAATTTCATTTTGAATCAACACCTTAGCCTCTTAGTGTTTGGATTTAAAAATGCAAACTGTCTGACATCCTACTCTTTGATTGAATTTACTACTTTCTTAGCTTTCTTGCATTTATGAATATCACCAGCATGTTTTGTTTATGCCTATTTATTTTGAAGATATGACAACAAACACTTGAGATTAAAATTGATTAAATCGAGCTATGATTCCTTATTACCCCATTTTCAATGTTCATTCATTTTTTGTTGATTAAAAATAATGTCAGTTCTATGTTCTTTTACAAATGGTGTCATGCATAGGAATGAACATGTGCACTAATCATTGACTCCATAATTATTATGAAAAATATTCTTGTAAGTTATATTTATTTTATGGAAAATTTTGTTGTTGTTGGTTTGGTTTTAAATAGTTGTTTTTTTTCCTTTATTGGAAATTACAATGATATCTATAAAATAATACTCTATCTTTATTTTTATTTTTTTTAAACTCATTGCAATTATGTGAATAATTGAGTCTTGTGAGAAAGAAAAACAATTTCATTGTATTGAGGAATGATATCCATATTAGATGAAAGTAAATGATTCTACTCAATTTCCTCCATATGGTTCCTATATATATTATAAGTAAATAATCCAATGAAATTCTCTCCATTTGATTCATCTGTAGAGCTTAAGTAAATATATATGATTTCTATATGAATTGTAATACAGGTGAACCAATGTCATCTATATACACTCCTTGAAATGTACTTAAATTTTATGTTTTAAAGATCCTTCCAATGTACTTAAGGTTCATATTTTAAGGAATATTTGTAGATCTTCACAACGTAATACAATAAAAATTGTGATGTGTGAGATATACATAAAATTTTAAAATATTTTCTCTTTTATATAAAAATAATAATTTATTTTAATTTGTAAATATTCAAAGCTAAAATTTAATTAATCTTTTAATT
Organism: Pinus taeda; assembly: GCA_000404065.3. NCBI lineage: Eukaryota > Viridiplantae > Streptophyta > Pinopsida > Pinales > Pinaceae > Pinus > Pinus taeda. Next base: position 1,058 of record APFE031337589.1, read on the forward strand.
TGAAATGTGAACTTTGTCTTTAAATTTGATGCTATACAATTCCTCCACTTTAAAAACCCAATCTAACAAGTGTTAAGGGATTAAGGCAATGGTGGCCTTTGCATCAGGTAAATTGAAGTACCCTTATCCTCGAAAAATATCTTTATAATATTCAACAGCATAAAGTATGTATGGTGTTGAAATCTTTATCTACGTCCCTATTTTGTGCATAGAAAAACAATGAGGAATCTCAAAATTGTTTTAAATAAAAATAAAAATAAATATTATCAAAAGAAAATATAGTAAGTATTGCATGATTGTGCAGAGGCACATAACATTGATATGCATAAATTAGAAGCCTGCATCAATCCTCAATGGGTTTGATTGTTAAACTTTATAAATTCAAAATTAAGCTAGTATATTGAGAGATTTAGTCCACATCGTATTAAAATATACGAGACAGATTGTACAGAGATTATAAGCGTGCATCCTTCGTCAATGGATTTCATCATTCATTCCTTTTATAAATTCAGAATTAGGATATTCTCCAGTCGTTATGCAGAGACTGTATGTCATCCATCCGGAATTTTTGCATAATTTAAAAAAATACGAGCCCTATCATGAGTCTCTCAGTATTCCTGTAACTTCCATAATAGGCAGTGTTTTGCAAAGACAAAACCATTGTGGTCGGCTGATTTAGATCAATACCAATAGCATGTGTTCACAAAATATATGAATGACGTATATACGTGTTTATATACCAGTGTTACACATGCAATAATTTGGTCACAAACTCCATAGCCAATGCGATCAGAGGAGATGATACTCGAAGTACTATAAAGAGGAGAAGCAACACAAATACAATGAGACTCAATATCAAAGCCAAAGCAACGATGGAAAAGACGGGTCTGGTGTTAATCAACATGTTCTGCAACCATAACAGAAATTTAGAAACGTCTGAAGCATAAGTAACGGACCACTCCTCCCACTTCATCCAATGCTGTGGAGGAAAGTTATTTGTTTCTTACAGTGTCAACTCCTGAATCCGTTTTCTCCGCGTCCACTCTACTTCAACTACCTACAATGGAAGTGTTTTTGAAAATAAACATTAAACTATAATCTGGATTTCATACCCACATACGGCTAGAAATAGAAGTAATAATTAGTTAGATATTTATTTATGAAAAGTAGAAAGTTCCTGATGATCTGATCAAAGTACCTGAGCCAAATTGGTTGTCACTAGATCTCACAGCTTTAACAACAGTTCTTTTCAAGATGATCTTGTACTGAATTTGGGAATTAGCTTTTGATGTCTCACGAACTAATCTTTTGAAGTTTGTTTGCAGAGGCAATAACCCGCATAGACCTTCTGCTCCGTGGACAACCCCGCTAACTTTGGCCATGGCAGTAGCAGCCTTGACATCCATTGCTTTTATGAAGAACCAATCTTGCCTGATCTCTCCAACAAGGAACTCAACCAAGTAATTTCAGCTCAAATTCAATTGTTATCCGACCTCAGGACTCTGAATCTGAGCACCAATCTATTTTCCGTACAGTCCAGTTCCAGCCCGCCATTTTCAATCTCAGCGAACTTCAATCACTGGACATCAGCCGGAACGAATTCCTCGAACATTTTCTCGTTGGCGTCTGTCTCGCGGCTCGACCTGATGTGGAAAGGAAATAAATAACTAGCAGCTGCAAGAAAATATTGGTTGAGCAGTAAATATAATTTCAAATTTCTGATGTGGAAAGGCAATAAATAACTAACAACTGCAAGAAAACATTGGCTGAGTGGTAAATATAATTCCAAATTTCAAATTTCCAAGGGTAAATATAAATTCAAATTCGTCTGTCATTCGTATTTACAGATTCTGCCTGCTCTGACAAATGGAACCATCGAAAAACACAAAGTAACATGCATGCTCAGCTCGTCGCATCTCAGATGCTTCTCTGAATGCATAGCATGGTTTTATGTATGGTGGGAATGGTCAGCATGGCATCCAATACTGTCAGATACTGTCTTAAAAACATTAAATACTCAATAGCATAGGATTTATTGGTTGCCATGACCGAAGAGGATGACAATGCAACTGTAGTGGGCCCAGCGATCAAGATGCCTGATAATGATGGAAGAGGATGAATGCACAACTGTAGTGGCCCCAACAATCAAGATGCGTGAGAATGATGGACCTGTAGTGACCCCCAAATCAAGAAATCAAAATGCCTGAGAATGACGGAACTCTAGTGACCCTAAATCAAGATGCTGGTGAATGACAAAAACCAATATTTCCGATGCTATACGCTCATTAATGCCGTAGTTTAACTAGACAAGGAATTGCCCCGAAAATTATAGAAATTTTGGTTATTTTTAGAGAAAATCTGGCAAGGATTTTTGTAAATCCAAGTTATAGTTGTTAAACTTCAAATTTTTAGGTGTCCTAGACCTTTTTGATGGTGCTGAATCCATTTCCACTATTAAAAACAAGATTCAAACACTGTTTCTACAAAAAAAAATTGCCCATATTCCGACCACTTTTGATCATCCGAACGAGTCCCCTTAATACATCCTATGGACCGTGTTGGGGAAGGACTCCCATATGTTGTCAACCAGTTTATATAATATCTCCGGCGAACACTTTCATGAAGAAATGGGTTGATGTTTTTGTAATTATTTAATATTCATCATCATGGATTATGCCGCTGGCAGATGATCTAACATGGACATGATGGATCTGAACTACCCATTTATGAAGAACCAATCTCGCCTGATGTCTCCTCAATTTTTATTTTGCATTGGTTTCACCTGTTGACTATGATGTTTCAACTTTTCAAGTTTATCCTTTTTTAAGTATTTTCGTACTTGTTCTGTGTCTTTCAGGTTTCACGCATCAACCAAGTGAACAACGGCTTCCAATAAATCTTATGCTTAGGATATTTAATACACTTAAAATACACCTGAAGCATTATAAAGCAGTATAAGCCAATCTCTAGCAAGTTAATCTATAGCCAGGCGGTAAATGAAAAGGGTATAATCTCGTATATAATGGGTTTTAGGTCTCAAGATCCAGCTATTAGTTTGAAGGCCTTAAATGCCCCTTACTTTACGAAGTCTTTTAGTCTCTGCAGGATCAACATAAAGTACACTTCTACATCTGTGGATCATTATGCATAGGCATGAGCACGGGGTAACCAATATTCAGGCTGATCATATATACCAGGCAACGCTTGTTTCCAAATTTATTGATTCATTAATACATTCCCTAAGAACCTGAAAAGCCCTATTTCCAAACCTATTGTAACATAAATGCGCCCTGACATGGGCCCAATATAACTCGATACGCCGCACGGTGATGAGAGAGAAAAAAATTAGCGCGTGTTATATCGTGTTATATCGGGCCCATGTCAAAGCACATTTACTTTAGAATAGGGTTGGAAAGGAGTAGTCTACCTAGGCAGTAGAATGGCCCGTCACCGTCCAGAAAATCTTCCAGCTCGGGTCACCGGCAATCCCTCCGCCCTCTGCCACCCTCCCCTAGCTCTGCCACCCTCCTTCTCCACCACCCTCCCTTGGCAATCCTGACATTCCCTGACAAAAACTTCGATTGCAGCTGGAGGGCCTGACATCCCCTGACAGATCGAGGATGAGCTGGAATTGTAGCCGCGGAGTATTATTGCTGGTTCCAATTCAAATTGAGGAAATGGTCACCCGCGTGCTTCTCACTCACCTTCCTCTTCGACTCGACGCTTCCCGCTCTGCAATTCCGCTCTGCAGCTCGCCGCCCAGGTACTCTTCGACTCCTGCTGGAATGGATAGAAGACCTCCACAGCTCGCTGGTTCCATTCACGTTGAAGGAAGCCCACGGTCACGAGAATGGACGCAATTCTGAGAATAAGGCCGACATGGTAGAAAATGGGTTCCTCAGCATTTACAGCAAGGACTCGCATTACAGTCACATGAGCGCCCGAGATCTGGTTCTCGCAGAGATGGAAAGATTGTTGGAGCAACAAAGAGGCGAAGAGGTGTCCATAACATTGTGTGGGCACAGTCTCGGAGCGGCCCTGTCGTTCCTGTGTGCTTATGACCTCGGTCACATGGTGTCCATACTGAGTCCTCGGATGGTCGTTACGGTGTTCACTTTCGGATGCCCCTGGGTGGGGAACAAGTTGTTTGCTCGTAATCTCCAGGAGCTTAACGTTCGGGTTCTGCGTGATGTGAACATGAACGACGTGGTGCCCAGAGTGCCCGAGGTGATGATGAACGAGTGCAGGTTGGGTAACTTCTTGAGGGCAACCCAGGGTGTGCTGTTTGCCTATTGGGTGCAACCTTGGATAACAGTTTGTCTACCTTCCTCAAGCCCACCCGGAACCCTGTGAGTCTGCATAATTTGGAAGTGTATTTGCATCTTGTGGATGGGAGTGGCGGGGAAGGAAGAAGAGATCCAGCGCTGGTCAATAAAGTCTGCGACATGTTGATGGCAAGTTGGGGTCTTCTACCTCTTTCAGGGGGCTTCTACTGTCCAAAACTCAAAAACTGAAGGATAAAGTTGCCAAATAATATGCCAAATCTGAAGATATTAAAATTTTCCCTCTGGTTTATGTTAAGTTTATTTTTGCCTGGTTTGCATGAGAGTGCAATTGATTGTCATAGTAAAAATTCTAAGATGAATTTTCATATTTATCACATTTATGCTCAAAGGCTTTAAAGATGCCCACAAGAGAAAGAAAAGTGTACTTAAAATTTTGTTTTTCTCAATCTAATAGTGCATTGCAGCTCTGCTTGTTTAATTTATACTACTCCTTGTGTGTAGAAATACAGCTTAAAAAATTCAGGGCTCAGGGGAAAGATGACTACATCTCTATTTTCATCAATTTTATATTCGGCGGTGCTATGTAGTTATAGTGATGCTATGGGCTACGCCTTTCTAAGTTGACTGAGATTTTAGGGACACAGCGGTGAAGCTGATTTCACGTCCCTGTTTTCGTCAATTTTATATTCTAGTTCCAAGAATTTCAAATTTTCAGAGTGGTTATTTGATTGGTTCTCAAATCACGATTGGTCTCTTCTAATGCTATTCTATATTTTTCTTTAGCAGCCACGGTGTTGTGTAAAATCTTGATTGTTCTCTTCTAATGCAACTCTATGTTTTTCTTTAGCAGCCACAGTGTTTTGTAAAACTATGAATACCTTTTGTAGTACATTTAATGTCAATTATTGTGTATTTAATTTTAACATTATGAAAGCTGTAAATGCTCCTAGTTATTTTATTTGTAGAGCGAAATTGGGCTAATGATCTATTATTAATTGCTTTCAGTACCTGAAGACACATTTTGTATATAATTGTTGTAATAATGTTGGGAGGTTTATTTCGAGATAGCCATTTTAATATTTTTGATGGTGGTTACCTTTTTCTAAATTTTCTATAAATTTAGTTATTTGAGTTTTTTCAGCCCTTTTAAAAACTCTGGTATAAAAATCCGAAAATCCTAACAACCATGGAAGCCAGGAATTGGGTGAAATGTTGGACTTGGTTTGGGACTTAGTATATGGAGTAATTTGTTTTCTAGTCGTCAATTGGAAAATACATGGAGTTTGGCTGACTTGGATGGTGTGTGAACTCTTATATCCCTAAAAATTAGATAAAGATGGAAAATTTCTTTGGAACAATATTTTCCTCATCCACCTAAAAATTAGACAAAGATGGAAAAAGTTTTTGGAACAATATTTTCCTCACCCACCTAAATAGGAAAGATTGGGAAACATATGGTTGGTTATTAAACCTTAGTTGATTATCCTTGACAATGAAAATTTTGATCACTAAAAATTAGAGGTGTCGTTGCTTGGGTGGGATTTGGCTCCCCTTACTTCAATAGAGGGGCTTAAAATGGGTTTTCCATTTAGTCATGAGAGTGTTGTTTTTACCCTTTTAAAACTCTATTCGTATAGAAATCCAAAACTCCTAACAAGCATAGTAGCAATGAATGGGTAAATTGTTGGACTTGGTTTAGGAGTTAGTAAAACTAATATTATAGAGTACTTGCTTTGTTAGCCCTTAGTTGGAAAATCCACTTAGTCTAGCTAACATGGACAATGAACTCTTAGATCACTACAACTTAGACAAAACTGGAAATTTTCTTAGGAATAATATTTTTGTCACCCACCTAAACAAGAAGGACTCGAAATCACATAGTTTGTTATTAGAACACATTTGATAAATCCTTGGAGTGTGGTCAGCCTTGGCAATGAAATTTTGATCAGTAAAAATTAGACAAATTTGGAAAATCTATTTAGCAGAATGTTTCTATGGCACACTTAAATACTAAGGACTAGAAAATAGTTTTCCATGGAGCTCCTTTATGTCAAGGATCATTGTTTTTATTTAAGTTGTTTTTGTTTTTTACTTTGGATAATTTAAGTTTCAAATAAAGCATTAGCACAGGTTAGGGTACCCTTTCTCTTTCAACCTATGTAAACAATAAATTATTCCTTAATGTAATTTATTGGGAAATATGTGGTTATAGCCTCCTTTAAGGATGGCACTATTGTTTGTGCATATTTCCATAGAAGTACATAAAATATGTTAGCTAGGGAAAATGAGTTTAGTGTTTTTTAAATAAAAATATATCAAAAATCTTGATTAAGAGAAAGTATTTTAAATATTGTTGGTGCCCCCTGCATGGCTATTGTGGAGAATATTGACAAATTAAGTGGCAATTTTTTATAAGACAAATGAGAAAGTAGAAGAATAAAAGTAAAAAACAAGAAGTTTATCCTTGTGAAAATGAAAAACCCTATGCAAAAATTAAAGTAGAATGAGATTGGAAACTAATGGGGATACATCTCAATGTGGCATTCCTTAGAGGTCCTATAATTACATCACTAGTGTGGGTGTTAGTATCCTTTATCTTTTTCCACCTATGGGAAGAAGAAATTTGACCTAACGAGATTAAGAAATATGTGGTTGTATCTTCTCTTGAGGATGACATTATATCATGTTTATATATTTTTATGGAAGTAAATACAAACATGTTACAAAGAAAAAATTAGTTTGACATGTTTTGGTTGACAATAGAGCAAAATGGTGACATGGCCTATTTGGAAGATATTGTGAAAATAAGTAGGCATTCTTGAGAAAATTAACGAGGAATTAGAAGGATAAAAATAGGAATCTATCCTACAAAGCCGCAACAAATTAAGGTCAAACGAGATCAATAAACCAATAAGAAAGCAACCTAAAAATAAAGAGGAACCTAAAGATGAATATATGCAAAACTAAAAGATATAAATGTGGAAGAGGTTTGTTAGGTATAATCCTACTAAATTATCTATATTTGTATATAATAAGATAATCAAATGTTTTCCATATGTTTTTTAATAAAACACTCTTATTACTAGCATATCGACTAAATATGCCAAAGTAGAAATATCGACTGAATGATTGATTGGTTGCAACATAAACATTTTTATTCTTTGCATGGTCCCTCTCATCTTCACTCTAGGATGGAGATTCTGTGTTGGTTTGAATTTAAAATAAATCTTTCATCTCTCCAACTATATTACAAACATCATCTTAGTTCTAAAGTAGTTTACAAGCATTGTAATCATTTTTTCATAGCATGCTCTCTAGCAGAATTAATTAATTGTATTAGCAGAATTAATTAATTGTATTAGTGAGTGGAAGGAAAATTGAAAGAAGATATAAAATGACAAAGTAATGTAAAATAAATAAATAATAGGCAAACGCTATGCAAAACATCAAAAAATTAATTCCTATGTGACTAACATGTGAAAAACAAAAGCACGAGTTTTATAGAGATACCTTGAGAAAGGTAAAAGTGGTTGAAAATGGAGTGTTTTATTTAATGTTTAAAACATAAAAATAAAGTACAAAGAACATCATCATACAAGAAAAAGAGTGTAAAAAAAAAGACAATAAAAGTTTTTTTTAAGATACATATGTCAAGAGAAACACAATATATAAAAAAGAAATGAGAAATTACATATCAAGATGTCAAGTTCAAGATACTACAACACTAATACAATGTTAATATCACCTATCATTTTAAAGAGTCCAATTGGAAAGAAAGTATAAAATATTTAGGTCGATGTTCAATCTTGCACAATTCGAAGGTTGTGTATAACACATGAGTGTGTGCACACATATATAGCAAGAGTGGAAGGAAGAATGAGAATAATCAAAAGGCCAAATCAATGTAAAATAAATAGATAACAAGAAAACATTTTGTAAACATAAAATGTTTAATTCTCATGCTACTAACAGGTGAAAAATAGAAAGCCCGAGTTATAAGAGATATGGGTGAAAAGGGAAATGTGGTTGAAAATAGTCTCTTATTTTATGTGAAAAACATGAAAAGAAGGTACAAGAACATTAAAAAAAAAAAAAAAAAGGCCAAAGGCAATACAAAACATTTTTAAGATGCATATATGTAAACAAAAAATCAATATCTCAAAAGGAATGAGAAATTATGTATAAAGGCCTCAACATCAATACATTGGAACTCTAAATAATGCTAATACCACCTAGCCTCTTAAAGATTCCAATGGGAAACAAAGTATGAAATATTTAACACAATGTTCAATCTTATATGATTGGAAGGTTGTGAATAAAAAATGTGTGTGTGGGCGTGCATGCATGCACATGTAGCAAGATAGGAAAGGTGCTTTATAGTGTAAGTAACAAGAGATCATATTGCCTTATATATGTAAGACCAAAGGCCAACATTAAATGGAGTTGAGAGAAGAGGATATGTTATGGATAGGATATATTCATTACTTTGTGTGTAACAATAAAAAATTTCAACCTCAATATGGGAAGAACTTTGATATCTTGTGCAAGTGACACTTAAAAAGCCTATACGATTAATGGGTAAGAAAATATTATTTGTATGTCACACATTCAAATCCGAAAATGGATAGGGTATGCATACCTTCATACACTAAGAAATCAAATCATTTCACAAAGGGGGTCCCTTTTTAGAGAAATAAGGGTGTCTCATACATCAATTTGGCGTCCCAATAGGTCAATAGATTTAACAAGTTCTAAGAGGGTCCACAAGGATTACACCTAAATTTTTTTTATCCTCAATCATTAATGGATCTCAATTAAAAAGGTTATATGCTAGTAATAAGAGTGTTTTATCAAAAAACATATGGAAAACATTTGATTATCTTATTATATACAAATATAGATAATTTAGTAGGATTATACCTAACAAACCTCTTCCACATTTATATCTTTTAGTTTTGCATATATTCATCTTTAGGTTCCTCTTTATTTTTAGGTTGCTTCCTTATTGGTTTAATGATCTTGTTTGACCTTAATTTTGTTGGGGCTTTGTAGGATAGGTTCCTATTTAATTTTGTTGGGGCTTTGTAGGATAGATTCCTATTTTTATCCTTCTACTTCCTCGTTAATTTTCTCAAGAATGTCTACTTATTTTCACAATATCTTCCAAATAGGCCATGTCACCATTTTGCTCTATTGTCAACCAAAACATGTCAAACTAATTTTTTCTCTGTAACATTTTTGTATTTACTTCCATGAAAATATATAAACATGATATAATGTCATCCTCAAGAGAAGATACAACCACATATTTTGTAATCTCGTTAGGTCAAATTTCTTCTTCCATAGGTGGAAAAAGATAAAGGATACTAACACCCACACTAGTGATGTAATTATAGGACCTCTAAGGAATGCCACATTGAGATGTATCCCCATTAGTTTCCAATCTCATTCTACTTTAATTTTTGCATAGGGTTTTTCATTTTCACAAGGATAAACTTCTTGTTTTTTTACTTTTATTCTTCTACTTTCTCATTTGTCTTATCAAAATTTGCCACTTAATTTGTCAGTATTCTCCACAATAGCCATGCAGGGGGCACCGACAATATTTAAAATACTCTCTTAATCAAGATTTTTGATATATTTTTATTCAAAAAACACTAAACTCATTTTCCCTAGCTAACATATTTTATGTACTTCTATGGAAATATGCAAAAACAATAGTGACATCCTTAAAGGAGGCTACAACCACATATTTCCCAATAAATTACATTAAGGAATAATTTATTGTTTACATAGGTTGAAAGAGAAAGGGTACCCTAACCTGTGCTAATGCTTCATTTGAAACTTAAATTATCCAAAAAAAAAAAAACAAAAAAACAAAAAACAACGTAAATAAAAACAATGATCCTTCACATCAAGGAGCTCCATGGAAAACTATTTTCTAGTCCTTAGTATTGAAGTGTGCCATAGAAACATTCTGCTAAATAGATTTTCCAAATTTGTCTAATTTTTACCGATCAAAATGTCATTGTCAAGGCTGACCACACTCCAAGGATTTATCAAATGTGTTCTAATAACAAACTATGTGATTTTGAGTCTTTCTTGTTTAGGTGGGTGACAAAAATATTCTTCCTAAGAAAATTTCCAGTTTTGTCTAAGTTGTAGTGATCTAAGAGTTCATTGTCCATGTTAACTAGACTAAGTGGATTTTCCAACTAAGGGCTAACAAAGCAAGTACTCTATAATATTAGTTTTACTAACTCCTAAATCAAGTCCAACAATTTACCCATTCATGGCTACTATGGTTGTTAGGAGTTTTGGATTTCTATATGAATAGAGTTTTAAAAGGGTAAAAACAACTCTCATGACTAAATGGAAAACCCCTTTTAAGCCCCTCTATTGAAGTAAGGGGAGCCAAATCCCACCCAAGCAACGACACCTCTAATTTTTAGTGATCAAAATTTTCATTGTCAAGGATAATCAACTAAGGTTTAATAACCAACCATATGTTTCCCAATCTTTCCTATTTAAGTGGGTGAGGAAAATATTGTTCCAAAGAAATTTTCCATCTTTGTCTAATTTTTAGGTGGATGAGGAAAATATTGTTCCAAAGAAATTTTCCATCTTTATCTAATTTTTAGGGATATAAGAGTTCACACACCATCCAAGGCAGCCAAACTCCATGTATTTTCCAATTGAGGGCTAGAAAACAAATTACTCCATATACTAAGTCCCAAACCAAGTCCAACCTTTCACCCAATTCCTCGCTTCTATGGTTGTTAAGATTTTTGGATTTTTATACCAGAGTTTTTAAAAGGGCTGAAAAAACTCAAATTACTAAATTAATAGAAAATTTAGAAAAAGGTAACCACCATCAAAAGAATTAAAATGTCTATCTGGAAATAAACCTCCCAACATCATTACAACAATTATATACAAAATGTGTCTTCAGATACTGAAAGCAGTTAACAATAGATAATTAGCCCAATTTCGCTCTACAAATAAAATAACTAGGAGCGTTCACAGCTTTCATAATGTTAAAATTAAATACACAATAATTGAAATTAAATGTACTACAAAAGATATTCATAGTTTTACAAAACACCGTGGCTGCTAAAGAAAAACATAGAGTTGCATTAGAAGAGACCAATCAAGATTTTACAAAACACCGTGGCTGCGAAAGAAAAATATAGAATTGCATTAGAAGAGACCAATCGTGACTTGAGAACCAATCAAATAACCACTGTGAAAATTTGAAATTCTTGGAACTAGAATATAAAATTGACGAAAACAAGGACGTGAAATCAGCTTCACCGCTGTGTCCCTAAAATCTCAGTCAACTGAGGAAGGCGTAGGCCATAGCATCACTATAACTACATAGCACCGCCGAATATAAAATTGATGAAAATAGAGATGTAGTCAACTTTCCCTTGGGGCCCGAATTTTTTAAGCTGTATTTCTACACACAAGGAGTAGTATAAATTAAACAAGCAGAGCTACAATGCACTGTTAGATTAAGAAAGACAATATTTTAAGTACACTTTTCTTTCTCTTGTGGGCATCTTTAAAGCCTCTGAGCATAAATGTGATAAATATGAAAATTCATCTTAGAAGTTTTACACAATCAATTGCACTCTCATGCAAACCAGGCAAAAATAAACTTAACATAAACCAGAGGGAAAAGTTTAATATCTCCAGTTTTGGCATATTATTTGGCAAGTTTATCCTTCAGTTTTCGAGTTTTGGACAGTAGAAGCCCCGTGAAAGAGGTAGAAGCCCCCGACTTGCCATCAACATGTCGCAGACTTTATTGACCAGCGCTGGATCTCTTCTTCCTTCCCTGCCACTCCCATCCACAAGATGCAAATACACTTCCAAATTATGCTAACTCACAGGGTTCTGGGTGGGCTTGAGGAAGGTAGAAAAATTGTTATCCAAGGTTGCACCCGATCGGCAAATAGCACACCCTGGGTTTCCCTCAAGAAGTTATCCAACCTGCACTCATTCATCATCACCCCGGGCACTCTGGGCACCACGTCATTCACGTTCACATCGCGCAGAACCCGAAGGTTAAGCTCCTGGAGATTACGAGCAAACAACTTGTTCCCCACCTTGGGGCATCCGAAGTGAACACCGTAACGACCACCCGAGGACTCCGGACAGACACCATGTGACCGAGGTCATAAGCACACAGGAGTGACAGGGCCGCTCTGACACTGTGCCCACACAACGTTATGGACACCTCTTCGCCTCTTTGTTGCTCCAGCAATCTTTCCATCTCTGCGAGAACCAGATCCCAGGCGCTCATGTGACTGTACTGCGAGTCCTTGCTGTAAACACTGAGGAACCCGTTGTCTACCATGACGGCCTTATTCTCAGAATTGCGGCCATTCTCGTGACCGTGGGCTTCCTTCAACGTGAATGGAACCAGCCAGCTGTGGAGGTCTTCTATCCATTCCAGCACGACTCGAAGAGTACCTGGGTGGTGAGCTGCAGAGCGGAATTACAGAGCAAGAACCGCAGAGTCGAAGAGGAAGGTGAGTGAGCAGCGCGGCTGACCATTTCCTCAATTCGAATTAAAACCTGCAATAATACTCAACGGCTACAATTCCAGCTCGTTCCTAATCTATCAGGGGATGTCAGGCCCTCCAGCTGGGATTGGATTTTTTGTCAGGGAATGGCAGGGAATGTCAGGATTGCCAGGGGAGGGTGGTGGAGAAAGAGGGTGGCATAGCTAGGGGAGTTTGGCGGAGGGCGGAGGGATTGTCGATGGATGGAGCTGGACGATTTTCTAACAGGTGACAGAAAACAGGGCAGTCTACCGCCTAGGTAAACTACTCCGGGTTGGAAATAAGGCTGTCACGGTATTGATCCATTAATACACTCCCTAAAGATATCAAGGCACTGACACTTTGACATCTATTTAATTTTCAGCAAACACTTTCTGGTTAATAGTGATGGAGATATGCATGATGTGATCATCTGGAGATATGCGTTGCCATCATCCTGCGTCCATGTCAAACCATCGGAGCCATCCATGCATCATTCATTTTGAATTTGTAATTGGGGGCGCTTGAATTTCGAAATTTCTGTCTTTCAGTGTCCTATACTCTTATGTAATTTATAATCCCTTCAGCTTCTTCTTCTCTTATTTTTCCCTTTACTCTGCAATCTTCTTGCTGCCATTAATGGGTTTTATGCTAGTTTCCACTGCATGACTCGTTATTTTTTCTTTGCATCCTTGGATCCTCAGAGATTATGAGAGTTTAGGTGATAGACAAAAGCAAATGGGGGGAGTTTTCAGGCTTTTGGTGCTCAGTTTGGGATTCCCCAGACCCAATTCTAATAGGAGCGCAGACACAACCCTTGGCAGAAGAATTCTGGAGCTTAACACAGCGTCAGTACCTGTTGATTTATCTAAAGGTATTCGCACTCTGTATAAATTTTATTGTTAAATGGCACTTCGTTGCAGTCAGATGATTGCAGCGAGGTCTTCAGGGGATGTTGCAGAGGAAGTGCCTCACAGTAATGGCTTAGATAAATCAGCCATGAAAGGACTGCGTACTGTTGTCTATGCCAGAACACAGTCCTATCAAAACCATGAATGCGCTTCCTTGTAATTACAGGCAAAGCATTGCAGCCCAAAACGCCTGCCTGCGTAGAGATAATGATCATGAAACAATCGATCTGACAGAAACAAGCCAGAACGCCTGCTTTCCTAGAGATAATGCTCATCAGACAATCAATAAAGCCAGATTGTAGAAAACAGAGAAGAATTGCTCGACTGAGAACATCATTTTTCCAAATTTGTGATCCCAAGGAACGATTCATGATAACAATTTAGGCGATTGAGATAATTTTGTGACATATTGTTAGAACACGTGTATTTTAGAATAATATACTCTGTTAGATGCACTGTACAAATATTCAGAGGACTATAAGTCCATTTTTGTTGAGAAACTTATTTTTGTTGATATTAGCAGAAACAAATTTTGCCGAATATTTCCCTCCAGCCTTCTCGTCTAAACTGAGCAATCTGTTTGAGAGTCGACTGAGAAATCTGTTTGAGTGGTTCATATTAGTGCCATTGAGATTTTTGGTTCTACCGCTGTCACAATCTATGTTATGAGCCCAAATTTGTTTAATAGGCATCTGTTTAATTTTGTTGTAATTATCTGTCTTTTTATGTTTATTCTGGAACAGATCTGGGTTTATGGACTGACATTATTTCCATAATATGTTTGCTGTGACATTATTTGGATGGGATGTTGGATATGCATACCCAGATGATTTTAATGATGGAATACTGGGCAAATATTGTGTATATGCTGAAATTTAATTATATGGTATAATATATCTTTTTTAGTACTGAAAAAAAAATACTATACAAAATGACATCACAGTAATAGTTGCATATGCTTATATATGTAAGTCCAAGACATACCAATGGTTGCAAATTGTCACGGTATATTTTAATCTATGATTGTGTTTTTTTTTCTCACAGTAATAGTTACATATAGTTATATATTTAAATCCAAGACATACACATGGTTGCAGATTGTCACGGTATGTTTTAATTTATGATTGTGTTTTTTTATGAGTTTGGTATTTTTCTACAGGTTTGGTATAATTGTGTTTATGATTGTGTTTATTTTATCAGTCTAGTAATTTTCTACCAATTTAGTATGAAAATTGATAGAGATGTTTTCAGAATATTTGAGTATTGTAATATGTATAAAATTTGATAGAGATTTAGTAATTTGTTTTTTTTTTTTATTTGTATAATAGGAATGGCTTAAAGATTTTTCAATCGGTTTGAATTTATTTATGTATTTGGAAACTTATTTTAATCAATAACAAATTAAAATCTTGTCTAAAATTGTATCACTTGATTTCTACCACACAAAAAAAAACTAAAATATTTGTTAGTAACATTAAGCCAATTAAAATTCACATAATTATATCTATATGTATGCTCTTAGAATATATGTTTTTAATCATCAAACTACACTTATTCTTTAAGGTAAACATTGATTTTATGATTATTTTATACTTTCAAAAATATGTTTTGAGACTTATTTTCCACTTCTAAATAAATGCCTAGTTATCTTTATGTTTTTGATAGAGTGGTAATGGGAATTGTTTTCACTGTCTTTATGTACTTAAATTAAATATAGTTATGAGTTTTAATTGGAAGAGAACTTAATTTGAATTTTGTTGTCTAATTTCACAATAGCCATGGTCGTTCATTCATTTGCTCATTGACATTAGAAGTGTTAGATTGAGGCATGTTTTAACCATTAAATCATAAGTACTATATTGAGCCATGTTAATCATTACTGTTTATCATCTAGTTAATGATAACCTTAGTGTTGTGGGAACAAAAATCATAGTAGTATCATGTTAGTTGACTTTACATGCATGGTAGTATTACTATGCTTGTGGTGAATTTATTTAGAGTTATGTAATTGATGAACTCAACCTTGAGGTACTAGGAATGAACACATAATTGAAGCCAAATCAAAGAATAAATGTTAGAAGAAACTAATCTTATTTAGTAAATAAAATTGCAAACAATCCAACTGAATTTTGATGAGTTGCACTATTTATTTTCATTGATGATAGAATTTGTCTATTGGTTTGTACATCATGCATCTAGCATCAATGTTGATTTGGTTGGGAGTCTATATTAATATTATCGTCACAAAAATAAGAACTTGAAGAAAAAATATAATACAAGTTTCTATATATGCTATGCCATGTCATTCATGCAAAAGAGAATAGGAGCCTTGGAATTCATGCAAAGATTTCTACATAATTCCTTAAATATGTACAATATTTAATTTTTGTAGAAGATCCAAGTTGGTGAGGTGTGAGGGCCATAAGTACCACATTCACAAGTCATACCAATCAAAGTATTTGAATCTTTGACCTTGATAAAGCTGTTAGTACTCAAGAAGAAAGCAAAGTCAATGTGGAAGAGAGGGATTGGAAGATACACTGGCCATCAATGCAGAGATTAAAGAGGATAATCAACACTTGAAGGAGAAGGTGCATATGTTTGAATCAAGGTTAGCATAGCTATAAAAGAATTTTTAGACCTATGCAATTTTTTTCTATTACTAGAGAATGGTTTAATTGGATAACAATGCTCTGTCACCCCTATTCTAGTGGATTGGAACAAGAGTAGAGTCCATCTTATGCAACTAGGAGAGAAGGTGATTCAAACAAACAAGATTCATACAATTGCATACAAAATAGTTCATACACAAATGCGTAAGGTAAATAACAGACATTGCTAAAGTAACCAGAATAGTTGAATTACAATAACAACATATGCATGAAAACGTGTTGCCTTTGTAATATGTATTAAGTGAAAGTTCCATCCATACATACACCATTGAAAGCCACTAGACCCAATAGTGGAACATTACAGTCAATACCGTCTGCTCCTCCATAGAGATGTACTTTCTTTACGATGTAGAGAAGCCAAGGCTTGTCACAATACTCTCCAAGCCTCCTCTAAGCAATGCTTAGCCAAAATATTGGCTCCCAAAAACTTGTACTATGATTTATGAGGTTATATATATAAAAAAGGGTGGGGTGACCCTTGACATTCCCCTTTGACTCTTGGACTACCCTCATGAATCTTCACATTATATAGTGATTGTTCACATTCCACTAGTGATTTCACCCTAATATCTTGGGCTACGTCTCCTTGATCTCTAATCAACTCGATTAGGCTCTCTGGGATTATGGCTTCAATTTTTTTACAAGTGCTACACTTAACTCCATTAGTTTACAGTTGAACCAATGGGCTTAGAATGTTATTTTACCCCTGGCTGTCCTTGTTCTGTAGACAGTTCTAGGCTTCTTTGGACTTGACTCCTGTCAGAGCTTTGAGCTTCTCGAGCTTTTGGCTTCTTTGACTCCCTCAAAATTCTGAATTTGTCTCTGAAACTCCTTCTCCTATCTTCGACACACCTCAGACAACCAGCCACAGCTCGATCATTTGATCTCCTGCTGTGCTGCAACTTCATTGCAGCCTCATAGCTCTTTAGAAGTTTATTAGAGCTCTCTGGCTCTGCCTCCAACCTCTGGTGGCTCTGCCTATTACAGTGAGCTCGGCTTTTGTTTCTCTGCTTCCAGGTTTTCTTACTACTTCTTGAGCTGCCTCTCTCTCCTCTCTGTGAGTCTGTGGTTTTAAATCCAATCTGCTTCCTGACTGTTCATTTTCACTTCTTTGCTTTCTGGTTCCCTACCTCTATCCATTTGAATCCCTTCTTTCGGCGGTTACAATAACTACATAACTCCTTATAGGGAGGTGGCCACCCATTCCTTTAACGGATGAGCGTGTCAGGTTCATCGGAAACACTTGATCATTTGAAACGGTTGTTATTTCCATTTACTCCAAGAATGCCCACGAAACACGAATCTCTGCCAACTCATCGTCCACGTCGGACTTTAAAATCCCACACAATCTACTTTATAACTTCTTCAAATCCGATCATCCATCGGGTCGCATCTCTACCATTGATTTGGACCCTCCAAATGTTATGGTAATTGCACATATCGGGCGGATAACTTGCTTGATGTTTACCCGTCTGATGTGAGCAGTTTTCTCTCTCTTCCGCTGGACGCGTGTCACTCAATGTGTGGCATCGGGCGGGACTCAGTCTAAACTGCTCACTGCTCGAAGCCCTTCTGATATCCTGCCGGTTTCTGTGGAATCCTGCCTCGGACAAAATCAAAACACTTTCCACTGCATTTCATGATTTTTTGGGTCCGGGTGCATGTGGCTCTCCTTCTTCGAGAGGTTTTCCCTACGATATGCGATTAGCGACTTATTAGATTCCTCGCCCGTTGACTCAAACCGTCACTGACTTTGCTAATTCGCGACAGCGCGTGTTACTATGGTTCACTGCTCTGCGTGCTTAATCGACGACACTCATTGATCCGCGTTGATTGCAGTTAGCAACTGTCACGAGGATTCCTTTGATGAGCTTGATCCTCACAATATTTTTAATCTTTGGCATAGATTATAGAGAGTTCATGAAGACTTAGAGAGTTTCAGGATCCATTTTGGATCACACGAGGAGTTAAAGGTGTAGGTATGAAGACATGTAATGGAAGAATGGTTGAATGAACCATGTACATGAAGGACATCCTATTAGACTAGCTATTGTAGTGGATAGTCATCCTTACATTCTAGTGGATGGTTGCTCCTTTATATGGATTTCAACATTCTGGTAATGTTTATATCTTATAGATGTGATGAACTATTATCCTTCGTGTCTACAACCATTTCAAACAATGGGAATGGCTCCTTAGGTAGACTCTACACTCCCCACACTCCTTTTTGAGGGCCAACTAGAAGGTCTTGATTTTTAGCTATAGGTTGGAAGATGGATTATCATGCTTGCTATAACCAATTAACTAGTAGAGAATATGGGATACATGCTACAGGTAATCATACGATAACAATTTAACTTGTTGTTTGATGGATTAGATGCTCATTTAATTTATGGTGACTGCTAATACTTGCAAGTGCTAAGTAATGTAATATGTAGACGTGTTGTTCATAGGGTTGTACAAAATAGTGAAAGCAACATGCTCCCTATTGCGTATCTATGGGATTCCCGTTCAACAATAATCATAAGGCCTGCACCAGGGCTGGTAGATTCAGAGCATCCACTATTGTACAAACCACTCACATGGAATGAATGCTTGAAAGAAAAAACAAAGAATTTATATGGAACTCTTGAATTATTCAAATTAGATGATCATTTAGTTATGCTCTCGAACTGAGAGGCCGATAATCTTTGAAGGAAATTTGTACTTGCATTAAATCCTCTTTTCTGTGACGATATCAATTGGTTGAATGGTTAAGAAGTTACTCATAAATTATATTGTTGTTAGATCCTTGATGACACTTACTACCCTCAATCTTGTATTTACAAATCGTTGTTGCCAACGTCTAACTTTTGGAATTTATTTTATGTATTCACTACCCATGGTTCAAAATGTTTTATGGAATCTCTTCATTTTAATATTACAAATATTGTGGGTACTCTATCTGTCGTAACTATATTGTAATGTAATGACTAATGACAATTGCTTTATGGAGGCTAATAAGATTTGTTTATGAATATTGCGTATATGCACAATTTCTATATATGGAATTTGCGCATATACTGTAGATGCACATACATAAAAGACGTGCATATATGGAATATATGCACATATAAGTAAGTTATGTATATACAGAAGATACACACATATCTTCCGTATATGCACAATTTCCATATATTCGTATATACAATGACGATACATAAACGATGTGCATATATGGAGGATATGCACATATAAGAAAGTTAGGGATATATCGAAGATATGCGCATATCTTCCGTATATGCGCAATTTTCGTATATGCACAATTTTCAAAAATTGCGCATATACGAAAATTGTGCATATACGGAAGATATGTGCATATCTTTCATATATCCCTAACTTTCTTATATGTGCATATTTACGTATATGTGAAATTTCTGTATATGGAAAGAACGCATATACTGTAGATTCACATATATAAAAGACATTCATATACGGAAGATATACACATATAAGAAAGTTACGCATATACAGAAGATATGTGCATATACAAAAGTTATATATACTAAAGTTTCACATACATGGAGGTTATGTGTATATAGGGAAGTTGCACATATACCTGGAAGATATGTGCATATAGAAAAATTTCCATATATAGAAGTTGCATATGTATGGTAGATGCACATACATAAAAGATGTACATATATGAAAGATATGCATATATAAGAAAGTTACGCATATACGGAAGATATGCACATATCTTCCGTATATGCACAATTTCCATATATGCGCAATTTTTGTATACGAAATTCGCACATACATAAAAGACATGCATACACGACAGATATGCACATATAAGAAATTTATGCATATATGGAAGATATGCACATATATGGAAGTTGTGCATATACGGTAGATGCACATATACAAAAGATGCACATATACGAAAGATATGCGCATATATTGCATATATGCACAATTTTTGTATATGAAATTTGCGTATATACGAAATTTATGTATATACGGAAGAGATGTGCATATCTTTCGTATATGCACAATTTCCATATATGCACAATTTTTGTATATGAAATTTACGCATATAAGATGCAAATACATAAACGACGTGCATGTACGGAAGATATGCACATATAAGAAAGTTATGGATATACCAAAGATATGCGCATATCTTCCGTATATGCACAATTTATGTATATGGAATTTGCGCATATACGATGCAGATACATAAAAGATGTGTATATATGGAAAATATGCACATATAAGAAAGTGACAGATATATAAAAGATATGTGCATATCTTCCGTATATGCACAATTTCCATTTATGCACAAAAATGTAGTCTCTATATAGGCACAACCTCTGTATATACACATCTTCTATATATACGTAACTTCCATATATATGCAACCTTTGTATATACACATCTTCTATATATGCGTAATTTTTGTATATGAAATTTGCGAATATACAGTAGATGCACATACATAAAAGACATGCATATACGGAAGATATGCACATATAAGAAAGTTATGTATATACGGAAGATATGCACATATCTTTCGTATATGCACAATTTCCATATATGGGCAATTTCTGTATATGGAATTTGTACATATGAAATTTATGTATAGACGAAAGATATGCACATATATGCACAATTTTCGTATATGCGCAATTTCAGTATATGAGATTTGCGCATATACGATGAAGATACATAAACGACGTGCATATACAGAAGATATGCACATATAAGAAAGTTAGGTATATACCAAAGATATGTGCATATCTTTTGTATATGCACGATTTTCGTATATGAAAATTGCGCATATACGGAAATTGTGCATATCTTCCGTATATACATAACTTTCTTATATGTGCACATTTCCGTATACGTGCAATTTATGTATATGAAAGTTGCGCATATATTGTAGATTCACATATATAAAAGACATGCATATATAGAAGATATATACATATAAGAAAATTATGCATATATGGAAGATATGGGCATTTACGGAAGTTGTGCATATACAAAAGATGTACATATACAAAAGTTATATATACTAAAGTTTCACATACATTGAGGTTATGTGTATATATGGAAGTTGCACATATACTTGGAAGATATGTGCATATAGAAAAATTTCGCATATACAAAACATATGCGCATATCTTCCATATATTCACAATTTCTGTATATGAAAAATTTCTATATATGGAAGTTGTACATGTACGGTAGATGCACATACATAAAATATGTACGTATATGGAAGATATGCATATATAAGAAAGCTACGCATATACAGAAAATATGCACATATCTTTTGTATATGCACAACTTCCATATATGCACAATTTTTGTATACGGAATTTGCGCATATATGGTAGATGCACATATATAAAAGACGTGCATACACGACATATATGCACATACAAGAAATTTACGGATATACGGAAGATATGCGTATATACGGAAGTTGTGCATATATTATAGATGCACATATACAAAAGATATGCGCATATATTGTGTATATGCACAATTTTCGTATATGCGCAATTTCTATATATGGAATTTGCGCATACGGAAGAGATGTGCATATCTTCCATATATGCACAATTTTTTTATATGGAATTTGCGTATATACAATGTAGATATATAAACGACGTGCATATACGGAAGATATGCACATATAAGAAAGTTACGGATATACCGAAGATATGCGCATATCTTCTAAATATGCATAATTTCCGTATATGCGCAATTTATGTATATGGAATTTGCGCATATACGATGCAGATACATAAAAAACGTGCATATACGGAAGATATGCACATATAATAAAGTGATAGATATATAGAAGATATGCGCATATCTTCCGTATATGCACAAAAATGCAGTCTCTATATAGGCACAACCTCTGTATATACACATCTTCTATATATACGTAACTTTCGTACCCAAAAGCGTTATCTGCCAATTTTAATAATATTTCAAGCCCACTAAGCCGAGTTTTACGAAGTTTTCCTCTATTAAAATATGTTTGTAATATTAAATGAAAATCAACCCCCTTACTGCCACAACCTCTCCTATGCCCATATGATTGTGATTCGGTTTCGATTCCTCTGTGATCCTTTTCTAAATGCAGAGCTCATGTAATCCCTGTATATCCGAGATGAAGCTCTATCCTCCTTATTCGGTCTCACCACACTTGGTCACTCCTACGTTTCTTTAATCCTTTGCTCTGTCTCCAATTTTCAAATTTTCCCCCTGTTCATTCTGTAGCATAAATACAACATCAAGACATGGATGTGACAGCAACTCAGAAAACGACGCAACATGAAGGAAACAAAATACTTATGGATAGCTCAAAATTTTCCAGAATAACATGCAAGGCTTTAATCTCTCAAATTTTCAATTCTCCAAAGAGCATGTTATTATCCACAAATTGCTGGTGTGTCGCCAAGAGATCAGTTTCAGGGATCTTTTTCCTTTTATGTGACCCTCTCACTTTACCGCTTGAAGAAAATGGACCAAGTCTTCTATTGTGATAATAAACAAGAATGGGGATAAGGAATCTCCTTACCTCAAGCCTTGGATGGAGTGGAATTTCCTTGAGGGAGATCTGTTGAGAATAATAGAAAAGAAAGGGGTTATTACCATGGATCTAGTCCATCATATCTAGTCTTAAGAAAATACAATGGAACGCCATGCAGTATAACTACATCTTTGATGAATATATGTGCCACATCACTAACTGAGAATGTAGACTTCACCAAAATGAAGTGTGCAACCTTCCATTTCCATTAGGGAATCGCAATCGGTTGTAGCATTCCACCTGGATGTTTGCACTCTGCTTTCACTTGCTAACAGTCAAAACATCTATCCACAAACTCTGCTACATCCCTCTTCAAATTCGGCCAATAGTAAAATATATTCATTGCAGTTAATGTCTCCTGATAACTCGGATAACCCGAATACGGTTTTGCATGAAACTCCCTCAAGATCACCTTATTGAGCTCACTATTATCCAGTACATATATCCTATCTCGAAACCTGACCAACCCATATGTTGTAAGAAAATAATCCATACCTTGTGCACCTGCAACTATACCTATATTTGTACTACCACCTGTACCTATAGCTACATCCTGTTGCAACTTGTGCACAATCTCCATGTTTGGTCAATTTAATCTTCTTAAATTGAAAGCATAAATTATCGACCACAGTTGGTAAACTTATGAAGTGTAGGTGCACTATATATGCTAGAAGAATTTCCTTTAGTTTGTAAGATGATGGTTATGTTGTTTTGGGATTTTCGTTGTTATCTAGATTCCTATTAGATTAAAGTTAGATATCTTCAAATTAATAAGTGGAAGTTAAGCTACTGTTAGATTAATCTACCAGGTCATATCTATATTGAGTATCATCCTAAAATATCTTATGTTAATCATCCTAAAATTATGAACATATCTGAACACCTTGCTGCTATAAAACAAAGTATTGAAATTCAAATTTTTCTAACGATCCTTCAAAAGCTTGTCTGTAAAATATATACATTTTGATTCTAAAGAGCATGAAAGTAATCTTCTAATTGCTAACTACAAAGTAGATACAAGTTCTAATTCTAAAAGCATAAAAATATTGACCGTAATTAAGTGAAAAACGTCTGAGGAACTAAGCCATTAAACGACTGTGAAGAAATGTAAGTGAAAATGAAATAGCAAAAAGATAAACGAAATAACTGAGTTATAACGAAATGATGAAAACAACATATTAAGGAAACTAAACTAGAATGCAGTGATAATGCAATAACATAAAGCGATTAAATGAAAACAATAGAAAGCGATGAGATGAAATAAACTAAAACCTCGACTATTTGTAGGGGCCCTCTGCATCCAGTAGTTGTAAATTATGCTCAAATATGCATCGAAACATAGAAAGGTAACTTTTATTCAATATGAAAACAAAGGTTTGTTTCACAATGCTTCAGAAATTAACTATTACTTCCTTTCTTCTCCTTTACAAAGGATACATACTTATATATAAAATGTGTGCTCAACAATTTGAGACTTATAAGGCTACAAGTTTGTTAATAAATCTTTATTCAAATTTGAAACTAAACAGAAAAAGAGTTAGCTCGTCGATTTGCTATTTGGAAAGAAAATTGGAGAAATGTGATGAATTCAGACTTCCGTTGCTACGTGTTTGACGTGTTCCTTTGAGCGTAACATTGTGTGATTCCTTCAGTGAATAGGAGGAGATCCATGAGGGGATTGATCCTCAACTACCCATGTGCTTCTTTGTTTCATTGGTGCACCAGAACCCCACAAACCATGGAGGTAGCCGCATATTTGTAAAATCGCTATAGAATCATGTTAACTTTGTAGCTAATGAAATATTTAACATAACAATAAGGCACATTAACGAATATGAAAAATAAGACATATAATATTTCTTACCTTATCAAAATCTATGATTTACTACTTTTATTGAGTTGATAAGGATGATGAAAAAGAGGAAAATGGAGGAAGAAGGGTGTCAAAACAAAATAGTTATGGAAATCTACATTCCCCCACACTGAAGATTGTGTATTTCCTCTTACAAAACACAAAATTTATATCTTTATTGAACTACTGCATTTTCTTGGACACTTTTGCAAGTACATCTAACTTCATCATTTTCACTTTCTTTCCAATCATTTCTATCCTTGGTTTCCTCATGAGGATCTTGTATTTCAAGTTCATAACCTTTCTCTGTAAAACCTTGTGTTTTTTCTTTCGTTTCTTATTCTTATTAAACCACATACTTATATGTAAAAGGAGGTTGTCACTCTTAGCTATTTGGATTTCATTATGTGCTTTCAAGGCTTGATTTTCATTTTTAATGTACCTGTTTAATGTCTCCTGTTCGAAGATTTCTTGTTTTAATATATTGATTACTGGAGGTTCTTGTGGTTCATTAAACTGTACTTCTTCCTCCTCTTGAATTGGAATTGATGTTCTTGATGCGTCCCTTTTCTCCAGGGATTCAATATAATAATAGATCTCTTGCTGCACCGGATCAATTTCTGGCATTCTTCATCTTGGAATATGAGGAGGTGAGGTGACAGTTGGTGATGAAACCCTTGGTGATGTTCTTGGAGAAATTCCTAAATATTCTTCTGCCTTTTAGTTTTCTTTTGTTTATACATTGACATGCTCTTTGCTCTTTGAGGGTAATTATTTTGCTAAGTTGAATATAGTACTCCTTCTTAGACCTATGACAGGGGTCTTTTTAGTTTTCTTCATTTTTGTTTTAGGCTTCTCTATTTGCAGTGAAATCTCCATCTCTTTACTCGATTTCTTTCTTCTAACATTTATTTTGTTTATTTCTCTAAAATTTCCATAAGAGGGATTTCATCCTCTGACAATTTCTGTGGTTGTTGTGGTTCTTGTTCCTATGTCCTATCAACTTTTATTTTCCTTCCCCTCTTAGGTCTGCTGCTATTTGGTTGCCCATGAGTTTCTTCCTGAAAGTGATTTCTTAATAAAAATATTTCCCAATTATCACCTATGTTTTGGAGATGAGATTCAACAAGTATTTTGACTAGACCATGGTGATACATTGTATTATCTATGAACTGAATTCTCCCTTGAACATTCCCTGACATCTTTATAATACTATTCAGTAAGAAATATGGAAGATTTTTCTCATTTTCTTCAATAAAATTCATTAGCAGCTGAATAGAAAAACATACATCCAAACCTTCCTTCGTAGGTAACAAATTTTTGGATTATTAGAAGTAGGTTCCTCCACTTACTTTTTAATGTCGTGCTTGGGATGCCCTTCTTGAAAATGGTGGTGTCCATGCTTTGTTTCTTCAGGAAAACGTTCCATACTTTTTTTTCAATACCTCTATTCTTGGACCATTTCTCTCCAATCCGCTGTAGTCAAGTGGCTTCAGCTATAAACGACTCTGTCACTATGAATTTGATGTCTCTTATCTCCACTTCGAGTCCATCAAAAGCCCCGACAAAGGATTTGGTCACTTCTTTATGGAATCCATCGAATTTATCTACAAATTATAACCATTGTGCTTTATACAACAATTTTTTGTTTGTGAATACCCCTCCAAACATTTCTTCCCTGTTGGCTTTGTTCTGACTATCACTCCCATGGTCGAGAAGCTTCGTTTCAAAAATTGTTTTGCTTGACAGGGTAGGATGGCTTACTAGGGTTTTTAGAGTGGAAAGGCCAAGAGTGTGAGTGATGGAATAATGAGAGCGTAGGTAGTGAGGTGTTGTGTTATTCAAAAACCCCCCCATTTATAGATTTAATAGTTAATATTATATTAATAAATGGGGACCCTTGATAAGAAATCCTCCAAGAAAAACTTAACACTTAAGCGCTTTCTTTTTAAATTTTTAGAAATAAATTAATATATCAAGTCAAATCCCTTTATGACTAGAAATTCTCTCTTTTATCGCATATCGTTGGACCAAGTGTGTCAAAAGTTAATTAACGACCGGGATCCGCGAATTGCGATGGAAGGGATAATCGTAATAAACTTAGGATATCATTAGACTTCCCTTTTAAAGCTAAGACTTGAGGCATTTCTTGTGAAATTAAGTTCCTATCGCAATCACATATTTCCTTTCATGAAAAACATAACTCACAAAGCTTGTTGGAATATGTGAACTGCGATATTGCGGTAGGGAAAGATAATACTTATCGCCAATATAATTCACCATATAATTCACCATATTTACTCTCTAAGAACACTCCCTATGAATATGGATTCTTATCAAAATTTTAAGCGATTTGACCATTGGTACCATTCTATTATGAGAAGGAAAATTTTCTAGGTTTTTAGAGGAAACAATTCTAAGGCCAATCAAGAGGTACAACAAAAAAATGTAGAATTATTTTGGAGGTGGTTAAGGAAGTATGAATCCCTACCATAATTACATTATATGTCAATTATGTGACGACATTCAATTTTTTTGAGGTGTGGGAGTGCACTGGTTAAGAGGACAACTTCACCTTTGATTAGATGCATTGGTCTTAGTGGCATGTCGGTTGAAGGTTCCAAGGCACTTGGACATCATGATGTGATGAGGTCATATGCTCATTATGAAAGTTTCATTATGGCGGGAGTAGGTTTCTCATCAGGTGAATGTATGGGTATGAGTTGGTAGGTGTGGGAGATGTCAAAGAGAATAGGGATTGAAGTTTTGTAATAGTGTGGTGTGGTGGTTATAATTGGATTTTTCCTTCTCATTAGAGATTTAGAGTATGTGGTCATAATCAATATTGATTGCAGGGTGTAATATAGGAAGCCCCCTTCTAGGAGCACTTGGATACTTAAGGCAATGGTAGGTGGAGGATAGGGTATTTAATTTCTTGTAGTAACTGGATTGGGGGTGACATTGGGTTGTCATGAAGTTTGTGTGCTCCAACTAAAGGATGAGGGGAAGGCCTAAGAAATTGGGAAGACGACTAAGGCAAGTGAATTTTATGGCTTTAGTCCATTTCTTCTTAATGTTCAAGAGTCTAGCTTCAAGTCCTTGTTTTTGTTTGTGATTGGTATTTCCATCCTCATTCTCTATGCATGTTTGGTTTTTTTTTAGAGATCTTGATGCTCTCGTCTATGAGCTTATTTTATGTGGATGTTCCTTTTCCCAAATTTGAAGATGGCGTGGACTCTCCAATGTCGCCTTGCTCTTCATCAAGGGGTAGGCTTTGTGCTTCATTTTGATATTTTCTATGAATTGTCGGGCCAAAGTTTATGGGCCTACGTGCTCAAGAGGTTAGGCACCACTGGTGGTGGCATGTGTTTCCATCTCCTAACCCTTCAATCACTATGCCTATTTCTGAATGGTTGGTTTTTTTTTGGGAATTTTATCCTTTGGATTTTGTGTCCATGAAGGTGTGGATTAGGTTATGTGGGTGGATTTGGACTGTGCACTAGAACTTTAGGATTTTGAGGAGAGGCGGGCTAGATAGATTTATATGATCATTCATTTTCTTCATTTGATCCTTATGTGCATTGTTATTTTGTTGCTCGCTTGGAGGCGACATGTATCCTCGCAGCTGGTGAATCACATGGATGCACTATTCTTCACTCCGAACAACAATGTGAATGCTAGAGATGTCATGAAGCATTGGGTAAAAGAGACATCAAAGTTTAGAGTGACACCCAACCAAGTCTAGAAGACGAAGTCACTCAGGAAGGCTTACCAACTCTTGGTCATCTTTGCATGTTGCTTGTATGTTCAAGAGAGAACGGAGACCTTCCCACAGAGTTGGGTGGTTATGTTGGATTAGTTGGCAAATGAAGGAAGGCCATTTAACTAGTCGGACATGCTGGCTCTTCAATTGATAGTGCATGTGTCTAATGCCCGGAGTCTGCCTAAGGATGAACAAACAAGATTCTTTATGTCCACGTACTTGCTTGATGCGATTTGTGCCCAACAGCAATTCCCTGGCATGGGTTGCACATGGAATCCATAAGAGGATGATGTGAACATCTATTGCAAGTTGCTCTTTGAGTGTAGCTACCGAGGAGTCATGGCGAGGCTGTTTGATCACTTCATCAACCCACTGTACATGATGATCTTCGAACAAGATCCACTTTGCATGTCCCAAGAAGTGATGCAGACATTGCTTAACATTGCAGATTGATATGCCTCACCCGGTGATAGCTTCATTAGGATGTTTGGCCCGGAGAAGCTTCCGCATGAGCTACTGAGGTTTGCCATGGAAAAGCTAATCGTGCAAGAGGTTGTGTATCACATCTCCACAGGGTTATCCATAGGATTGCACAGGAGGAAGAGGGCACCATGGCCTACTCAGTTCCTTTGCATATTTGGTTATAAGAGATCCGTACCTTGACAGATGTGAATGCCAAGGCCGAGTACTTTAAGAAGTTTGGATTCGACACGAGGAGTTTCAATTCGTACGATCCCCATTGCATATGTAAGAACCACTGTGTGAAGGTGTATTACCCATGGATCCACGGGGCATCTCAATGGCCAGAGGAAGATCCTTGGAGGTATTTCTACAACTCCTTTAGCCTCAATGAACTGGTTAGCATAGTTGTGGAATGGAAAGCAGCATTGCAGGCAACAACACCATAGAAAGAAATAACGATGGCAATAGTGAGCAGCAAATCAGCGCAAGACAAAGGCAAAGGGAAGATTGTTGAGAGTGCAAAGGTTGAGCAAAGCTACAAGTTCAAAGAAGATCTTCTTGTTGAGAAAGTAGCTTTGGAGGTAGAGGCGAAGAGGTGACAATGTGAAACGAGTGTAGAACAGAGGAAGAGAGAGAAGGAAAGTTTGGAAGATGCAAAGAGGAATTTGTAGGAAAAATAAAAGAAGTTGAAAACATAGCAAGAGCTCAGGAGGAGAGAAAGAGAAGAGAAGCAGAAACAAGAATAGGAGGAAAGATAGGGCTCATTAATAGAGAAAACTATGCCTATACAGGTTGAGACAACAGTGCAACCAACAGATGAAGAAGAGGGTGAGTAGGTGTAGGTTCGAGAATTTTCTTAGCAGGTTGAGCATATGGTTAAGGCAATGAAGATGGAGACGAAACAGAAGCCATATGACCAAGACATTGATCTCATGGCAAGAGCATCCAAGGTCGCACCACAGTCTCCGCCACCTCCAGAATCACAACCAACCCTGAGAAAGCAAGGAGAGGTTGTTCTCCTTGATGATGATATAAAGTTGGATGTGTACAATATTTCATTCAACAAGTCACAACACAAGATTGTATAGACACATACAAAGAAGCTGTCGGATGATCACAAATCACATGCGCACATAGAGGAAAGGGTGATCGTGTCAGATGTCAGAAGACATCCAGATACCATGGTCGAGGCTTCTAAGGCTTATGTAGAAGCCACGAGTTCGACAGTCAAGTTCTTGATAGTAGAGAATGATTAGATGGCGAAGGACTTGCAAGAGGCCAGGAAGAGAACATAGCAGTCCATAGGATCTGTTATGGAAAAAACGAAGAAAGCAATACTTGCAGAGATATCAACTTTGGAAAACACCATGTAGACACTGTATAACATATTTTTCATCGTATGTAAAGTGGTTTTCCATCTATACGGTTTTCATCAGTAGTGCACGAAGACAACCCAAACTCTTAAGGACATCCATCCTGATATTGCACATGTACAAGAATGGACAATGAGGTACAAGGGGGGCCCGCTTTACTTGCATAAGATGATGAAGCCGTAGGCAGAACTAGACAAAACGCAGATTCAGATGTTGATCCGAAACTATGAGAAGCTCCCTCTGCTCATTACCAACTTTGATTCCTATGCACGGTTGTATAGGAGTCTGGATGTCATAGTGAGGACACACGAAATCCCTTCCGTTGAGACCGTCACTCAAGCCATGAGGAAGAACCAAGTCATGTTAGAGGTCGAAGGGTACATAGAGTAGTTGATTTGCGAAGCCACTAATGATGACTTGAAGTTGAGCACAGAGAACATGCAGAAGTACATCAATGGTCCAACCACACTCAGGACAATGTTGTGCATGCTTCAGGATGAGTTGGACATAAGTTTCAAAACCATATACCTAGAAGCCATGGAGGCAAGAGTTTGCTTTGATAAATACATCATCTAACAGTACGAGGACATGATAGCACAATACCATGTTTTATATCAGTTCGTCATCTAAGACCACCACGAGGAGGTTACTGAGTTGGTCTTTCCCCAAGATCTTGAGTGATGTTGTTTGTCTTGTTAGGCTGACTCAAGCTTATTTTTGTCCCACATGGGTATATATGGAAATTGTATTATTGTAATTATGTTGTAGGTGAAATTCCAAGTGTCACTAGTGGAATGTGAACAATCACTATGTAATGTGAAGATTCATGAGGGTAGTCCAAGAGTCAAAGGGGAATGTCAAGGGTCACCCCACACTTTTCTATATATATAACCTCATAACTCATAGTAGAAGCTTTTTGGAGCCAATATTTTGGCTAAGCATTGCTTAGAGGAGGCTTGCAGAGTATTGTGACAAGCCTTGGCTTCTCTACATCATAGAGCGAGTACATCTCTACGAAGGAGCAGACGGGATTGACTGTAATGTTCCACTATTGGGTCTAGTGGCTTTCAATGGTGTATGTATGGATGGAACTTTCACTTAATACATATAATAAAGGCAACACATTTTCATGCATATGTTGTTATTGTAGTTCAACTATTTTGGTTACTTTAGCAATATATGTTATTTACCTTACGCACTTGTGTATGAACTATTTTGTATGCAATTGTATGAATCTTGTTTGTTTGAATCACCTTCTCTCCTAGTTGCATAAGATGGACTCTACTCTTGTTCCAATCCACTAGAATAGGGGTGACAGAGCATTTTTATCCAATAAAACGATTCTCTAGTAATAGAAAAAAATTGCATAGGTCTAAAAATTCTTTTATAGCTATGCTAACCTTTATTCAAAAATATGCACCTCCTCCTTCAAGTGTCGATTTTCCTCTTTAATCTCTACATTGATGGCCAGTGTATCTTCCAATCCCTCTCTCTTCCACATTGACTTTGCTTTCTCCTTGACTACTAACAGCTTTATCAAGGTCAAAGATTCAAATACTTTGATTGGTATGACTTGTGAATGTGGTACTTATGGCCCTCACACCTCACCAACTTTGATCTTCTACAAATATTAAATTTTGTGCCTATTTAAGGAATTATGTAGAAATCTTTACATGAATTCCAAGGTTCCTATTCTCTTTGCATGAATGACATGGCATAGCACATATAGAAACTTGTATTCTATTTTTTCTTCAAGTTCTTAGTTTTGTGACTATAATATTAATATGGACTCCCAACCAAATCAACATTGATGCTAGATGCATGACGTACAAACCAATAGACAAATTCTATCATCAATGAAAATAAATAGTGCAACTCATCAAAATTCAGTTGGATTGTTTGCAATTTTATTTACTAACTAAGATTAGTTTCTTCTAACATTTATTCTTTGATTTGGTTTCAGTTATGTGTCCATTCCTAATACCTCAAGGTTGAGTTCATCAACTACATAACTCTAAATAAACTCACCACAGCATAGTAATACTACCATGCATATAAAGTCAACTAACATGATACTACTATGGTTTTTGTTCCCACAACACTGGTTATCATTAACTAGATGATAAACAGTAATAATTAACATGGCTCAATATAGTACTTCTAATTTAATGGTTAAAACATGGCTCAATCTAACACTTCTAATGTCAATGATCAAATGAATGAACCGCCATGGCTATTGTGAAATTAGTCAAAAAAATTCAAATTAAGTTCTCTTCCAATTGAAACTCATAACTATATTTAATTTAAGTACATAAAGACAGTGAAAACAATTCCCATTACCACTATCAAAAACATAAAAATAACTAGGCATTTATTTAGAAGTGGAAAATAAGTCTCAAAACATATTTTTGAAAGTATAAAATAATCATAAAATCAATGTTTACCTTAAAGAATAAGTGTAGTTTGATGATTAAAAACATATATTCTAAAAGCATACATATAGATATAATTATGTGAATACTAATTGGCTTAATGTTACTAACAGTTATTTTAGTTTTTTTTTGTGTGGTAGAAATCAAGTGATACAATTTTAGACAAGATTTTAATTTGTTGTTGATTAAAATAAGTTTCCAAATACATAAATAAATCCAAACCCATTGAAAAATCTTTAAGCCATTCCTATTATACAAATAAAAAAATATCAAATTACCAAATCTCTATTAAATTTTATACATATTACAATACTCAAATATTCTAAAAAAAATCTCTATCAATTTTCATACTAAATTGGTAGAAAATTACTAAATTGATAAAATAAACACAATCATACCAAACGTATAGAAAAATATCAAACTCATAAAAAGCACAATCATACCAATACCAAACCTGTAGAAAAATACCAAACTCATAAAAAAAATACAATCTTAAATTAAAATATACCGTGACAATCTGCAACCATTTGTATGTCTTGGATTTAAATATATAACTATATGTAACTATTATTGTGATAAAAAAATCACAATCATAGATTACAATATACCGTGACAATTTGCAACCATTGGTATGTCTTGGACTTAAATATATAAGTATATGCAACTATTGTTGTGATGTCATTTTGTAGAGTATTTTTTTTCAATACTAAAAAAGATATATTATATTATATAATTAAATTTCAGCATATACACAATATTTTCCCAGTATTCCATCATAGAAATCATCTGGGTATGCATATCCAACATCCCATCCAAATAATGTCACAGCAAACATATTACGGAAATAATGTCGCAGTCCATAAACCTAGATCTGTTCCAGAATAAACATAAAAATCTGTTCCAGGATAGAGATAAAAAGACATAGATAATTACAACAAAATTAAACAGATGCCTATTAAACAAATTTGGGCTCATAACATAGATCGTGACAGTGGTAGAACCAAAAATCTCAATGGCACTAATATGAACCACTCAAACAAATTTCTCAGTCGACACTCAAACAGATTACGCAGTTGAGACGAGAAGACTTGAGGGAAATCTTCGCCGAGATTTGTTTTTGGTAATATCAACAAAAATAAGTTGCTCAACAAAAATGGACTTATAGTCCTTAGAATATTTGTACAATGCATCTAATAGAGTATATTATTCTAAAATACACGAGTTCTAACAATATGTTACAAAATTATCTCAATCACCTAAAATGTAATCATGAATCGTTCCTTGGGATCACAAATTTGGAAAAACGATGTTCTCAGTCTAGCGATTCTTCTCTGCTTTCTACCATCTGGCTTGATCGATTGTATGATGAGCATTATCTCCAGGCAGGCAGGTGTTCTGGCTTGTTTCTATCAAATCGATTGTTTGATGATCATTATCTCTACACAGGCAGGCGTTTTGGGCTGCAATGCTTTGCCTGTAATTACAAAGAAGCGCAGTCATGGTTTTGATAGGACTGTGTTCTGGCATAGACAATAGTATGCAGTCCTTTCATGGCTGATTTATCTAAGCCATTACTGTGAGGCACTTCCTCTGCAACGTCCCCTGAAGACCTCGCTGCAATCATCTGACAGCAGCGAAGTGCCATTTAACAATAAAATTTATACAGAGTGCGAATACCTTTAGATAAATCAACAGGTACTGACACTCTGTTGTTCGCGCTTCTATTAGAATTGGGTCTGGAGAATCCCAAACTGAGCACCAAAAGCCTGAAAACTCCCTCCATTTGCTTTTGTCTATTACCTAAACTCTCATAATCTCTGAGGATCCAAGGCTGCAAAGAAAAAATTACGAGTCATGCAGTGGAAACTAACATAAAACCCATTAATGGCAGCAAGAAGATTGCAGAGTAAAAGGAAAAATAAGAGAAGAAGAAGCTGAAGGGATTACAAATTCCATAAGAGTATAGGACGGTGAAAGACAGAAATTTCGAAATTCAAGTGCGCCCAATTACAAATTCAAAATGAATGACGGATGGATGGCGCCGATGGTTTGACATGGACGCAGGATGATGGCAACACATCTCTCCATAGTATCACATCATGCATATCTCCATCACTATTAACTAGAAATTGTTGGCGTGAAAATTAAATAGATGTCAGAGTGTCCATGCCCTGAGGTCTTTAGCCAGTGTATTAATGGATCAATAGATTTACAAATAGGCGTTGCTTACCTATCATGGCATATGATTATTACAATTTACCATGAAACTTAACTCCACACTGTCACTTGGTCGATAAGATAGTCAATGCAGCCTCGGTACAGAAAAATTTCAAAATTCAAATGTTATCTACGCGGGTGCCCGCGAAATTTCTAAAATGCCATGAAATGAATCCATGGCAGAAATTTGGAAAATCCACAGGGATCTCTCCTAGTATCATGATATCATCGTCTTCCAGAAAAGTGGAATATGTCGTAAATCAGGTATGGAGCAAACTACCAGACAGGCGATCGATTGAAAATGGGGCATTTCTAGACATGCCCCAGGGTACTCCTTCG
Organism: Pinus taeda; assembly: GCA_000404065.3. Classification (NCBI taxonomy): domain Eukaryota; kingdom Viridiplantae; phylum Streptophyta; class Pinopsida; order Pinales; family Pinaceae; genus Pinus; species Pinus taeda. The sequence continues at coordinate 36,506 of APFE031337589.1, forward strand.
TAGGAGTGAGGATTCTCCTCAAGGTATTTATTGAACCTCGGCAATCCAGAGCTAGTTATGAAGGCATTTTATTAAGAGCATAAATATATTATCCTTATTCTCGTCGTGTGTGAGAGCTTCACCTCATTCGTCACCATTAGAGCGCAGGAAAGACAAAGCTATCTCCGAAGAAGCATTTCCCTCTTTTTCATGCGATTTTCCTCATGAATGATAGCATCAACTTGTTCCCAAATGGCGTTAACTCCTTGTTTGGCCCCACTAAATCTTGTACCAGGTAAATCTATGGGAATCTGTAACATAAATACAATGGGTCACTCAAGCACAAGGCATCGTGGAACTCACAACTCATTTCATCTCACAGATCTTTAACTTTGCGTGCTCTTCAAGCAATGGTTTGTTATGAAAGACATTTGAACAAACTCTGTATCGCAGTTTGACAAATAGTTGCCCTTAGGTTTTGTGGAAGAAAGTAATGGTTTCCTTGAATATTTTCTGTTGCTAATGGCAAATTACGAAGACTACAACAATTGATCTAAAATGGATGGAAATTGCCCTTTCACTTAGGGTATGCCTTGGAAGACGGCAACCTTTAGAGAAAACATTGCTCAATATCGCAGAGGAGCAGATTCTCAGTAATGGCGAGCTCATCGATGGCCTTTTACTACTTTTTTACATTATGTGGGTTCAAAGTGGAGTGCCATGATGGAATATTTGCGTCCGGGGAGTCTAAACTTTTTTAACGATATGTTTGTCACCATAATCCTATTAAAATTTTACTTTAGGAGTTGTTTATAGCATTTGAAATCATGATATTTTTTTAACCACATGGTGAATCGGTAACTGCTAGGCCTAATCTATGGGAAACCCAGGATCAAACCTCATAGCTGCCACTATAACACCAAGAGCATAATTAACCACCTGCAAGTCGGGTATACTAAGTTCCTATGATTTTAGGAGACTCACGGGAAAGGGGAATCCGCCCCTCTAGCCACCACCACAGCAGGTCATTGTACTCAATGAGATTTGAACTTTGGTCTCCCCGGGCTTCGCCCATGTGACTTACTGTCAAACCACACATCATCGTACTGAAATCACGATATTACTTTACAGATATCCGTGATTTGAAAGGGGCGAACAGTGGTTTGGTTAGGAATTTGTCACTACTACATAAAAGGGTTTTAAGATAATATTTGAGACAATTTTTGGGTAAATTGTTTTAACTTGAGATGAAACAAAACTTGTGTATTGTCTTAAATATTGTCTTTAAGCGGTAAAAAATTATTGTCTTAAAAATTATTATCTTAAGGATTATTGTCTTAAAGATTATTGTCTTAAACAATTGTCTCTATAAAGACAATATATAACACAAGTATTATTGTTTCTTAGGAGACAATTTCATTTTTGTCTCTCTAGAGACAACACTAGGATTAGAGACAATATGTCTTTAATATTAGCTGTTGTCTCTCTAGAGATAATAAGATTTTTAAAGATCACTTTTGTCTCTCCGGTATATATAAAAAAAAAAAAAAAAAAAAAAAAAAAAAAAAAAAAAAAAAAAAAAAAAAAAAATAATAATATATAATAATAATAATAATAATAATAATAATAATTAAAAATAAATTACAAAATTATTGATTAATTTGTGTTAGCGCACAGTGGAATCGAACCACCAACCTCCTGCTTATAAGGCAGGCACTCGTCCATTGAGCTAGTACACTTTAAAGAATTACGTGAAGAGTTATGTCTTTTCTATCTTGATTTATTAAAATATAATTACAATCTTAATTTCATTTGAAATTTCAAGTTTCCTACTAATTTCATATATTTCTAGCATGTTTGGGATTTCTCTATTGGGGCCCATTCATAAGAGGGTTCTTGAGAAGCACCATTTATAAATAATTCAATGCTTCCATAGCTTAAGACTCTTATTTACAAATATTTTGTGATTGGGTATTGTGACAAACAAAAAAAAGTGAAGGCAAAGATGAAAACTTTTAACAACTCCCTACTTCCATAAAAAAGTTGTTCCACCTAAATTTGAGGACTGTTTAAAACTGATATTCTAGCTTTGAAACAGAACATGCTAATTTATTTGCAAACAATATATCACAAATTACTTCAAAATATCGAGGAAAAGATTGCATGTATAAACTTTATGCCAGTACCATGCTAAATTTGTAAAAATCATATAATGATGTCTAAGACAAGTCAATTATGAGTTCTGAAATCACATCCTTCTAAATTTATTATCAAATTCTTCTGCTATCAAAAAAATTTGCACTTCCTATCCTCTGCAATCAAGAATAGTTTTAGTTATAACACAATGTTCATCTGCTAGACTTAATCCTATCATAGCATGTATCCATATATTTTTTTGCTTCACATCTGTTCTTGACGATAGGCATACACAACAAAATGCATAGGTAGGAAGCAGTTTACCTTGACTAGAACTAGATGCAAGTCTTATCTTTGTGCACTTGCATGCGATCACCATCAAACTTGCACTTAGTAGTAATTTCTTTCCCTTTCATCTAAAACATGGGACAAAATGATCAGAATTCCTAGAAATCCAATAAATACTGGAACAAAGTTTATATAGATAATTTATACATTATAAGTTTTAAACATAGTTTGTACTTGGGCAATATAAAACAAACATTCTTTACATAAACAATGCATATGAAAGGCCTTATTTCCAAGGGGAGGGTAGAAGTCTCCGTAGTAAGATTACTATCGGGAGTGATCACTAAAGGCATATTGCGCTTTGATACCAACTTTCAAGTTATGCCTTTCCAAAAAATGGGAAAAAGATCAATTATCTTTGTAGAAGAAGGTGGGATGCTATTTCTAGTACAAGTCTTCAATTAGCAACTTCACATGACAACTTGTACAATGTGGTTCCATTTTGAATGTGGATCACAAGGTGAGGATCAAAAGATAACATTGCTAATCCACATAGACGTTAAGAACTACCCTATGTAGTTCCCTATATAGATAAACACTTGAATTTGAGAGCAAATTTACATCCACGTAATCTGCTTAGTTAAAGACTAGTTTCAAGGATGCTAGGATTGTCCACATTTGAAGTTTCATAGACTAGTTGGTCTTGTACATGCTAGTCAATCGAGTATTGGCATCCCCTCATTGAATTTGTAATGCATAACCATATATGTAACAACACATAGTATGTGTATTCGATATCTATGCCTTGGGAGATGGTATCTATTTTTGGTCCCAAAGGCATGCCCCCTAAGACTTTTGGAAAATCATAGCTTACTGCTAAGTTGCTAACTGTTTTCATCAAAAGAAGAATGTTTTTCCTTTCCAATTTATCTTATATCACTCTAACTGGCTACACAATAAAACTACTAGTAAACATTATACTCGTACAATAGAATTGGTAAATATTATTCTGTATCTTTACATGCAAATTGCAGAGACAAAACAATCCAGATGTCATAACAGTATTAACATATATAATAACATTAGTCTTAAACCAAAAATAGGAAATAATAGCATTATACAACAAAAAATAGCTACAATATTGGCTAAATTAAGAAATAAAGGTTTATGTCTTACAAATTCCCTAGTGTCAATAGAATTCGTTCGCTTGGAGCGCTGACACTTGACTAGCTTGCCTACCATAAGATCCTGATGAAGCTTTGACAAGACAATATATTAACTCAAGCACAAAATATAATAAGATTGCAATTAATATGATAACGAACAACATGTCTTGTTTAAAACAGAAGCAAAACCTTCAAATGGAGCCAGAGAAAGCAAAAATAATGAAAATGGTTAACATCCACCAAAACTTAAATGACTGAGTGAAAGACATATTTATCGGTTTTGATGGGTCAAAAGAAGTGCTGATAGGTATCATTCATATCAAATATCAATGGAAGATCCAAAACAGACCTGGCGCAAATATCGAACATAACGACTGTGTAGATGTAAGCGGACATTTTTTAAATCTACACAAGCAACCATCATGTCCCGAGCATCAGGGTGAATCTCATCAAGAATATAATTTTCTCCCAACCCAATCCTATGATCTGTAAATATGTACTTTGAATAAGAGATTGGTTGGAAAAGAAGATATTAATACAAGAGTAAAATGCAATTCACTGTTACATAAGCCAGGTCTGTTCTAGGGAGACTGGGGATGGAGGATTGGGTAGCCCTTCTACATCTGTGTTACTGAGGATCTTTCATCTTTTTGGTATGCCTAGACACCCCACTGACGTTGCCCATCACTTGGAAAAACAATGGATTGCCAAGGATCCTATGGCCTGCCGGTTGACAAGGTACCAATCCACCTGAAAATAACATTCTTATAAGCATAAAGTTTGGAGATAGATTGTACTACTATAAGGGTCGGTTGTCAAAAGATTGGGGATGGATTTTGCTTGTGCTTTGTGTCACAAGGATGAAATGGAAGCTGCAAAAATATTTATTTTGAACGTGGTATCAGGTTGATTTTGATTTCTACAACCCTACACTGCTTTCATGGAAAGGTCCTCTTATCGGTGAGACTTGGATTATTCAAAATAGCTGCAAGTCTCTATGGAATCTAACATAGTTGATTGTTATTGACTTTTTGCCAAAGCATCATTGTAAAGTTATTATTTAGGACCCCTCTTCTTTTAGCCTAGGGGATTTTAGAAGCTTTAAATAGGAGTTGGCTCTGCTTATGAGAGTCACTCTGTCCATGCCATGATGTTGAGTCTCTCTCTTGGTGTGCAAGCTCATATGCTTTCCTGTTTTGGCAATTTTTATGGCAGGATTTTTATAAAATCAACAACTATCACATTGCACGTGAGAAGGAACTAGGAATGAGGTTGTTATCCCTTCGAAGTCCTTTTGCTTTGTTGTAATCTAGAATATTGGGGAGTTTGCAGTTATAACTACAAATTTCGTATGGCACATGTTATGGCTTGTTGATTCATGAGTTGCATGTTATAATGTGAAAACTATATGGGTTGTTCATTCATTAGAAGGCTCACTACCTAATCCTATTTGCTTATGATCTCATGATATAATTTTCCTTCATCATTCTATGGTTGCACATTATCTTTTGGCTACATCTTCATAATGTCGATGGTGCATCTTATAGAAGGGCCCTCATGTACTCCCATTAACCTAAAGGATCTACTTGGACTAGTCAGGATACATCAATGTATGGCTTGACTACAACGTCTCCATATAAATGCAAACCCTCTTTGTTTGTATTACTTGACTTCATAACCCTTGGTTTAGCCTCTGTTAGAAAAGCATCTTTAGGAATTGGAGAGATGCCAATAAAGAAAGACCACCCTGCAAGCATCTGCCTGCTTCCTGCTGTAATTCCAGAGGGTAAGGAGGGGTAGTGATAGTGTCAGGGAGGGATAGGTAGCTCAGGATATGGTTGAAAGAGCAAAAAGACTGCATCACCGAGTACCCTATGTCTTTTCTATCTTGATTTATTAAAATATAATTCCAATCTTAATTTCATTTGAAATTTCAAGTTTCTTACTAATTTCGTAAACTTCCAGCATGTTTAGGATATGATTCTCTGTTATTTCTTACTGTAATTCCAGAGAGTAAGGACGGGTAGTGATATGGTTAGTGAGGGACAGGCAACTTAGGATATGGTAGTCAGAGCATGAAGACTGCATCACTGAGTACCTTCTGTCTTTTCTATCTTGATTTATTAAAATATAATTCCAATCTTAATTTCATTTGAAATTTCAAGTATCCTACTGATTTCATAAATTTCCAGCATGTTTGGGATACAGTTCTCTGTTGTGGCCCATTCATAAGAGAGTTCTTGAGAAGCACCATTTATAAATAATTCAATGCTTCCATAGCTTAAGAATCTTGTTTACAAATATTCTTTCATTGGGTATTGTGACAAACAAACAAAAGTGAAGGCAAAAATGAAATTTTTTAACAACTCCCCACATCCATAAAAAAGTTGTTACACCTAAATTTGAGGACTATTTAAAACCGATATTCTAGCTTTGAAAGATAACATGTTAATTTGTTTGCAAACAATATATGGCAAATTACTTCAAAATATCAAGGCAAAGATTGCATGTATAAAATTTATGCCAATACCATGCTATAAATTTGTCAAAATCATATAATGATGTCTAAGACAAGTCAATTATGTGTTCTAAAATCATATCCTTTGGAATTTATTATCACATTCCTCTGCTATCAAATAAATTTGCACTTCCTGTCCTCTACAATCAGGAATATTTAGTTATGACACAATGTTCATATGCCAGACTTAATCCTGTCATAGCATGTATCCATATATTTTGTTGCATCACATATGTTCTTGAAGATCGGCGTACACAACAAAATGCATGGGCAGGAATTAGTTTACCTTGACCAGAACTGGATGCAAGAATTATCTTTGTGCACTTGCATGCAATTGCCATCAAACTTGCACTCAACAGTAATTTCTTTCCCTTTCATCTAAAACATGGGACAAAATGATCAGAATTCCTAAAATCCAATATATAGTGAAACAAAGTTAAAACGGAGAATTTATACATTTTAAGTTTTTATAAACACAGTTTGTATTTGGGCAATGAAAACAAACATTATTTACATAAACGATGGATAGAAAAGGCCTTATTTCCAAAGGGAAGGTAGAAATATCCATAGTAAGATTACTATCAGGAGTGACCACTGAAGGCATATTACGCTTTGATACCAACTTTCAAGTTATGCCTTTCCAAAAAATGGCCAAAAGATCAATTATCTTTGTAGAAGAAGGTGGGATGTTGTTCCAAGCAGAAGTCTTCAATTAGCAACTTCACATGACAACTTGTACAATGTGATTCCATTTTGAATTTGGCTCACAAGGCGAGGATAAGAAGATAACATTTCTTATCCAGATAGAGGTTAACAACTACCCTATGTAGTTCCCTATACAAATAAACATATTCTTGAAATTGAGAGAAAATATACATCCACGTAATCTTCTTAGTTAAGAACTAGTTTCAAGGATGCTAGGATTGTCCACATTTGAACTTTCATAGACTAGTTGGTCTTGTACATGCTAGTCAATCCAGTATTGGCATCCCCTCATTGAATTTGTAATGCACAACCATAGATGTAACAACACATTGTGTGTGTAAGATATCTATGCCTTGGGAGATGGCATCTATTTTTGGTCCCAAAGGTATGCCCCCTAAGACTTCTGGCAAATCACAACTTACTGCTAAGTTGCTAACTTTCTTCATCAAAAGAAGAATGCTTTTCCTTTCCAATTTATGTTATATCACTCTAACTAACTACACAATAAAACTACTAGTAAACATTATACACGTACAATAGAATTGGTAAATATTATTCTCTATCTCTACATGCAAATTGCAGAGACAAAAAAATCTAGATGTCATAACAATATTAACATATATAATCACACTAGTCGTAAAAAAGAAGAAGGAAATAGTAGCATTATACAACAAAAAATAGCTACAATATTGGCTAAATTAAGAAATAAAGGTTTATGTCTTAGAAATTCACAAGTAGTGTCAATAAATAGAATTCATTCACTTGGAGTGCTAACACTTGACTAGCTTGCCTACCACAAGATCCTGATGAAGCTTTGACAAGACAATATATTAACTCAAGCACAAAATATAAGAAGACTGCAATTAATATGATAACGATTAGCATGTCTTATTTAAAACAGAAGCAAAACCTTTAAAAGGAGCCAGAGAAAGCAAAAATAATGAAAATGGTTAACATGCACCAAAACTTAAATGACTGAATTGAAGACATATTTATCTGTTTTGACGGGACAAAAGAAGTGCTGATAGGTATCATTCATATCAAAGATCAATGGAAGATCCAAAACAAACCTGGCGTAGATATCGAACAGAACGATTGTGTAGATGTAAGGAGACATTTTTTAAATCTACACAAGTAGCCATCATGTCTCGAGCATCAAGGTGAATCTCATCAAGAATAGAATTTTCTCCGAACCCGATCTTGAGATCTGCAAATATGGATTTTGAATAAGAGATTGGTTGGAAAAGAAGATATTAATACAAACCAAAGACCATGACTTGATGAAATAAACACCATCTATGCCTCCTGATTTGTAAAGAGTAAAATGCAGTTAACTAGTACATATGCCAGGTCTGTTCTAGAGAGACTGGGGATGGAGGATTGGGTATCCCTTCTACATCTGCGTGACTAAGGATCTTTCATCTTTGTGGTATGCCTAGACACCCCACTGACATTGCCCCTCACTTGGACAAACAATGGATGGCCAAGGATCCTAGGCCTGTTGGTTGACAAGGTACCAGTCCACCTGAAAATAACATTCTTATAAGCACAAAGTTTGGAGATAGATTCTACTCCTACAAGGGTCAGTTGTCAAGAGATTAGGGATGGCTTTTGCTTGTGCTTTGTGTCGCAATGATGAAATGGAATCTACAAAAATATTTAGTTTGGACATGGTATCAGGCTTATTTGATTTCTTCAGCCCTACCCTACTTTCATGGAAAGGTCCTCTTATGGGTGAGACTTGGATTGTTCAGAACAACTACAAATCTCTATGGCATCTAACACAGTTGATTGTTATTGCCTTTCTGCCGAAGCATCATTGTAAAGTTATTATTTAAGACCCCTCTTCTTTTAGTTTAGGGGATATTAGAAGCTTTAAACAGGAGTTGGATCTGCTTATGAGAGTCAAACTCTATCCATGTCATGATGTTGAGTCTCTTTCTTGGTGTGCAAGCGATGGGAATAAGACCACAAGCAACAGAACCCAGATTAGCGAGGTCACCAACCTGTCCAGTAGTCAACCATGAGTTAGATGCTTAATTTTTGCACATTTGTGTGTTAGACTAGTCAAACTGGGCATACCTGAGATAAAAGTAAACACTTGCGTTAGTAATATGATTGAAAAATGAAATTGACTAATGATGAAGAAATACAAACCCTATCCTAAGGGAGAAATTGTGGGCAAAAGGGGTTATCTGTAAAATCCATGTGAACATAGTGCCGCCCATAAATCCTTCATGATGAATCAAAGAGAAAAGGGTCAGGACGGTAATTAAAATAATTATATGCCATAATGGATTTTCATATCTACCCAGGTAGTACTCACCTGAGTCCAGGAAAGCGCCTAACCAAGGAGAGACAGAATAGCGAGGAAGTATGTGTATTCCTCTGTCAATAGAAAGAGAAAGAAATAATTAGCCAGAAGTGGATGTTAAACATTGCAGGGAAGAAAACATTAGAGTTCATGGATATAATGAATAAACAAACATAGAGTAAATGTATTACCTACTTTGCTTGGGGTGGTAGCCTAGTAGAGCCATCGCAGGGATTATCTATACTCTGTTATACACCAAGGATAGATGGAGGTCGAGTTGCTGTACACACGGATCCAGCATCGTGACAAAAGTTGAACCCTCCTCTCCACTTCTGCGCTGTAGATTGCAGCAAGAATGACAACCTCAACATAGAAGATAGGCAAACAAGGGTAGGGTTTGTTCAGGACAATCTGAACCGTAGATCGAGCATAGTGCATCCGGGTGGCTTCTCGACCAATTAAAAACTTGGATTGTGTGCCCATCAGATAGGTGTACAGTGTATAGGTCGGTGGAAATAAATGACAAAACAGTTGGTATGGAGGTAGTACGCATCCCGCTAGGTTCGTGGTACAAGTTAAAGAGATACAACAACTATGTATTAAAGAGAGAGCAGTAGATGTCACTATCGTTATAACTAAGGTATGGGTGAGATACGGAAGGTATTTAGGGTAGTATACATGTAATTATTTAACAAGAGGGGTTGCACAGAAGCTAGTCCCTGCCCTATGGTGTTGTTGGTTCAAGCTGTATCTGGTACAAGTAGCATAGCAAGCAAAAACAAATACTAGCTAGCTAGCTTTTATACTTGCAAGTTCATGCTTATTGTGCTCGTTGTGATGCACCAATTAAACCAATGGAAGAACCACTAACAAAAGAGTAAGCAACAAGGGTTATAGTACCTATTGCAAGACCCATTCCAGAGGCTATGAAAGAGACAATTTCTCAAGATAGAGAGTCTCTACAGTTCTCACCATGGTCCAAGCTGATAGTAAGAGCATGCTGGTTGTAGTTTTGGTGAAGCTCTATGCTATGAAGTGTGAACCTGGTACTTTGAACATTGAACTACCTATTTTTTTCACGAACCAACCATCTTACATGAGCAACTCCTTTATTAAACCAAAGGGCTTTTATAAGACTAACCAAAAATAAGGAACCGAGTTATAAGAACATTTGTATGCCCAGGTCTTAGAGAGGTATACCCAACTTTTTAGCACCCACTAACAGCAGAGTAATTATAGTGCCCCAAAAATATCCAGGATACCTTCAGTGAGTTCAAGATAATGAGTGAAATTGCAAAAAGGGAGGTCGCTAGAATCTCAAAACCCTTGAGTTTCTTGTCCATGGTACTTGCCTGCTCAACAGAGAAAGTGTGGAGTTGTGCGAGGCAACAGTATTCCATAATTATACTCGTGAAAATGGGTAACAGTCTCAACACTGATTTTGTTTCCTCTAATTGTGTGACTGTGCAAAGTTTACATTGACTTCTGCAGTTGAGATCCTTCAATCTAGTGTTGTTGTCAAGGATAGCTGCCTTGTCCAAAAACCTGAACCAACACGACAAACCTTATATGCATTCGATATAGCTTTTGTAAAACAAAATTACGTTGCAATTTTTATTTTTATTTTTATTATTTATTTATTTATTTATTTTTATTTTTTTTTTATTTATTTTATTTTTTTTTTATTTTATTTATTTTTTTTTTTTATTTTATTTTTATTTTTATTTTTATTTATTTTAATTAATTAATTAATTATTATTTATTATTATTTTATTATTATTATTATTTTTTTTGAATTAAACTATTCTATTATATACATGAAAACCAGAGTACATTTACATGCGAACTGTCTGAGAGATCCATCTGCTTGAAAAAATGGCAAGCTGGACCAACCAAATGTAGCCAAAAAGAGGGCTACCTGTTTCATGCCCTCATAGGGCGTTTGAGACCAAAAATCATTCCCACACAGGGGAGGACAGAACTGACACCCTTGCACAATATTAACCGTCCACAAAACAGAAGACCAAACCAGAAAGTAACCGACCTGACGCCTCAGCGATGGCAGATTGCTCCTAAGACACATTGACATAAAAGCTAGTTGACACATAGACGAGCCAGAGACCAAAGGACAGATGGACATGACCAAAAGAAAGGAGAGAACCATAACCCCACCCGAGCTTCAGAACCTGAGACGTCGCAGCGGACTAATCCTCCGGCACCTCCTCCACAATTGGGCACGGTCCATATTCCTCCTCTTCCTGCGCCTTTCCCTCTTTCGCCTCGGCCGCTTCAGGCTGCTTCTGGCTCCTTTCTAGCTGAGGGTCTAGCATTTCCACACCCTTCCCTTTGTCTGCCTTGGGCAGGTCAGTTGCTTTTGCTGTGTCACCCGGGGCCTCAAAATCTGGCAGAGCACTGGAGCCGCCCTCATCGAGGGCCTCGTCGATAAAAAGAACAGAGACGTGGGCATTAATTCGTGGACGGTTCAGGGGGCTATCGAAGGAGAAAATTGCAGAGCCGAAGTAAGGAGCAGACGAAGACCCAGATGAGCTAGCCTCCATGAATTGGTTGTGCCTGAGAGAACTAGCACCTCCAAGACGCGGGCAATGGCAGAGAAGTGGCAATGAGGGCAGTGACAGGGAGGATGGGTTTCCGCTTTAGCTGAGGGCCACGAGGACCCTCCACGACTAGAGCCACGACAGATCAACATCCTCTAACGGTTCCTAACCATATTGACAGGACAGTCCTGAGCCAAATTGAATTACAAAAGACCCACAGGGGCATAAACAACCTGAACCAACAGACCTGGGAAGGAATAAATCAGACCAGGTCCTGAATTTTCCAGCACCAGCGACGGAAAGGGAATCCCAGACCCTGCCCAAGTGAAGATGGTGATGCCAGGGCTGCCTCTGTTTATAGGACTCCATGCTCTCCCTCGAAGGTCACTCGCCATTAAAGAGGCATTCAATTCTGTATCAGAGCCGAACTCTGCAATGCAGTCGGAGGAAGTCGGAGTGTTAATGCGCCCAAACTACCATCCCATAGCATTTAACTTCACCTTCCGGGGGTGTCCTTCGCCACCGCCTTCCAGGTCGCCTCTGCGCATGGTTGGCATGTGGCTACCTTGATACCCCCATCCCATCAACTTAATCAGGCTGGTTGGCACCCACATCCAAGGGGTGGCGTCATTTTGGACCAGGTGATTGCATTCCTGAGCTTGTGCATGGTTCTTTAGTATGTCTAGAGTTCCTGCCTATAGGGTAAACTCACTTTCCACGCCAATGTTGGCCATAAAGTCTGCTACTTTGTTGCCTTCTCTTCTTATGTGATTGAAGGTGATGGCTCTGTTATTTAATTTTTCTTGCTCCAATGCTTCCAATCTCGCTTCAAGCCTCCAACTCGTGGCAATTTTCTTTGCATGAGAGCCGTTTAAGAGATGCTTAGCCATGTTAATTAGGATTTGGGAGTCTCCTTCTACCTCCAGGGGGCTGAAGTTGTTATGCCGAGAAAGAATGAGACCTTGCCAAAGACCTTCCAACTCAGCCAAGTTGTTTGTGTCCCATCCGATATTTCCATAGTAAATTTAAAGAAGCTTGCCCTCATGGTTTCTGAATATTCCACCATATCCAGCTGTCCCAAGATTGCCTTTCGAAGCGCCATCAAAATTGAGTTTGAAGGAATGCTCAGGTGGGGCAATCCAGGAGACCCTGTTGGTTCTACAACCATTGTGCTGTATTTTGTTGTGGAGCTGCTTGGGAAGTTGTAAGTTCCAATTTTCCCAGATGGCTTTCTCGTTGTCTTGAGTTGGAAGGTCTTCCTTGTTCCAGGATTTAAGCTTCAAGGTTTCTTCTAGATTCCCACAGACCTTGTGCCAGATAATGTCAACCGAGGAGTACTGATCTTTGAATATCCTTTTGTTTCGTTCTTTCCATATGTTCCATAGAAGCAGCCCTGGAAGAATGCGCCATAAGTGATTGAGAAGTTCACATTTGTACGGATTCATTGGCCAGTGTCTTAGTGTATTTGTTATATCATTTGGAAGCCTGCATTTTCTTTGACTTTTGAAACTTGCCTTCTCCCATATTTGGTTGGCCAAGGGGCAAGTGTCCAATAGGTGTTGAGTGGTTTCCTCTTGAGATTTGCAGTTAACACATATGGAGGGGCTATAATAGTTTCTCCTTTGGAGTTTCTCCCAAGTTAATTTTTTTTTTTTGTGTCCAACCAACCATAAAAAAAGAGAGACTTTGGGCCATGAGTCAAACCCCTAGATTTTGGACCATATTGGGTCGGGGGGTTTGGGTTTGTGCTTATGATTTTATAGGCCTCTGAAGTGGTGAAAGCCCCTTTAGGATGATAGCCCCATCGTAGAATGTCTCTGTCCTCTGAGTATCTGATGCTTCTTTTGCTTAGCTCCTTTTCCAATTCTTCTGTGAATGGATATGCCTCGTTTCTGGTAAGCTCGATACCATGTTTCCACTTTGGGAATCCTTTCTCTTGTTCCTGATCCCAATACTCCCATATCTTATTCTGTTGTTGGGCCTCTTTGATGAATTTGAGAGGAATATGTAGGAGTCCATTAAGCTTTGGTAGTTGGTTCCAGGCGTCCGTCCAGAATCTTGCAATTCGACCATTTCAAACTTCCCAAAAACTATGCCGCTGAATCAACTGGAAGTGTTGTCTGGCTGCGTTCCATATCAGAGAACCATGGACACTGGGAGTGTATCTAATGAGTTCCTCCTGTGGCCTATGGTTGGCATACTTTGCATTCCAGATGGCAGCCCAAGGTTTTTTAGGTGAAGAGAGCCATTGCCACCATATTTTGTCACTCATGATTGCATTACTGTGATTGGGGTCTCTCAGTCCAATACCTCCTTTTTCCTTGGTAAACAATGGTCCATTTTACCAGTGCCCATTTACGGTTTGTAGTTGAGTTCCCACAGAGGAAACCTCTCTGTAAGTCTCTTAGCCATTTTAAGACCCATTTGGGGGCTGCCAAGATTGAGAATAGGTAAAGCGACATTGCCTGTAGTACTGCTTTTATGAGCACCACACGACTGGCCATGTTCAGGGATCTATATGTCCAGAAATTGAGACACATTTCAAGCTTTTCAAGGAGCCTGTGCCAAGCGAAGTGCTCAATGGCTGAAGCTATAAGGGGCGTGCCAAGGTAATTGGAAGGAAGGGTAGCAATGGGGAAACCCAATATTTTGGCAACAACAAGCTTGACAACTACCTGGGTATGGAAGAAGAAGATTTGCGATTTGGACTTGTTGATACTAGTGCCTGAGGCCTTAGAGAAGTCATTGAGCAGGGATTTGAATTGGGAGGCTTCCTATACAGAGGGATAACCGAAGAGCATGTTGTGATCAACAAACTGCTGGTGAGTTATTGCAGGGGAGTTGTGAATGGAAAGGCCTTTGAGCTGATGAGAGAGATGGGAGTGCTTGATGTGACGACCCAGGTGTTCAGCCATCAGGATGAAGAGGAAGGGGGAGAGGGGATCGCCCTGCCTCATTCCCCGTGAGGGCCTGAAGGGCTGTTACGGGTAGCCATTGACAAGAATAGAGAAAAAGGAGGAAGTTAAAAGACTCATAATCCATCGGATCCCCATGTGAGAAAAACCGAAAGCATTAAGCATTTTTTGTATATAGGACCAGTTGAGCTTATCAAAAGCCTCAGAGAGATCCAACTTTAGAATCATACCTGGTTGCCTAGTTTGCTTGAGAGAGTGAATGATCTCGTGCGTGAGGATTATGCCATCCAAGATCTGTCTACCTTCAACATACCCCGACTGTTCAGGAGAGATAGGCAGAGGTAGAAGAGGTTTCAGCCTATTGGCTATTACCTTGGAAATCACCTTGTAAATGACATTGCATAAAGCAATCGGTCTAAACTTATCAGGTGCAGTGGACTCCTCCTCTTTTGGGATAAGAGCTATGAAGGTGGAATTGAGAGACAGTAGCAGCCAGTGAAGAGCTCTTGATTCCTCCACTACCTCCCAGACTTCAATTTTGATCATGTCCCAGAAAGAATGAAAAAATGTTGTGGTGAAGCCATCTGGTCATGGAGCTTTGCCTTCTTTGAGTTGAGACATGGCAGTATCCACCTCCTAAGTTAGAATAGGTCTTAGAAGTAGTTCGTTGTGTTCCTCAGTTATAAGTTTTGGCACATTTTGGATGATTCTATGTATGGCTGGTCCCCTGTCCGTGTTCAGCCCTTGGTGAACCTCCTTGAAGTGTGCTAGAAATTGTTTCTCAATTTCCTCATGTTATTCTATTCGTGCCCCATCTTGCTTCTGGAGGAAAGGAATATTGTTGTGCATTCTTTGTTGCACTGTTGTTCTGTGAAAGAACTTGGTATTCTGCTCTCCCTCTTTTAGCCATCTGATTCTAGATTTCTACTTCCATAGTATCTCTTCCTGCTTCCTTCTTTCTTCCAGCTGTTTGTGGATGCTTTGCTCTTCCTCTAGATTCGCTTCAGTGTGACCTTCTGTGATTATTTTTTGATGAAGATTTTCCAAGTTTCTCATTAAGTTTTGTTGCTCTTTGAAGATATTTCCAAAGGTCTCCACATTCGAACGCTTTAAGTGATACTTGAGATTTTTTAATTTCTGTTGGAATTGAAACATTTTGGATCCTTCTGGCAGTATAAAGGCTTTCCATGTGGATTTGATGAAGTCCTTGAAGTCCGGGGGGGTGAACCAGAATCCTTCAAAGTGAAAAGGTCGCCTTGTGACATTGCCTGGTCGTTGCCACTGCAGGGAGATTGGCCAGTGATCTGAGCCTGAATGGGGAAGGATTGTCGCTGTGATATCCCCTCCTATCTGGATCGAGTTGTCTGATATAAGGAATTTGTCAATTTTAGAGGCTATTTGGTGTTTTCCCGCTCTTCTGTTACTCCAGGTATACTTGTCATTGCAAAATTGCAGGTCAATGAGAGAGGCATTGTGGATGAAGTCTTTGAAATAATTAGTTTCCTGTTCCAACCTGTTTCTTCCGCCCAACTTTTCCTCAAGCTTGGTGATCATGTTGAAGTCTCCTCCAATGATCCATAGAGGGTGTGTTCTATGGTTATTCAAGGCTTCTATTGTATTGAGTAGATCTACCTTTTTCCTTGCGTCCTGTGGGAAATAGACATTGGAGAGGAGCCCATGCATATTGGTACTTAGAAGATGAAAGTTGGCTTGTATGAAGTGGTGAGAGGCATGAAAGTCTGAGAGGGATAGCACTTTCGAGTCCCAAGCAATGGCTAGCCCTCCCGAGGCTCCTGAGGCGTCCACCGCTACTATTTGACAACCTGTCCAGGCTTTAGAAAGGATTGTTTCTAAAGTACTACTGTTACATTTAGTTTCTTGCAGGAAACAAATTTGAGGCTTTTCCATCTTTATCATGTTTTTTAGGATTCTGAGTTTTCCTGGGCCATTTAGCCCTCTTAAGTTCCATGAGATGAGCTTCATTATTCAACATTTGTGGAAGGTTTGTAGTACTTTGTCAGTTTTGCATACCTGCCCGAATCTACCAGGATTTTCCCAACTTCTATAGTTCGCTGGAGCTCCGTTTAAAATTACGCCGCAATTGATACAACGTTCACAAATAACTATTTTCCTACTACATTTCTGATAACTAGCTGTGAAATTTCAAATTTATCTCTCCTCTTAAGCTAAAAATTGATGTAACTGATCATTAATATTTTTTGTTTTGTTATATGCAAAAGTTTTATAAAAAAATTTGCATTGTTATATGCCAATATTTTATAAAAATTACGATCATGTTTAAAAAAGTATTTTTATCAGGGCAGATTTGGTAATATCTAGGAATCCCATGGATAGCAATTAGGTTGAAAAATTGATCCACTATGAGAGCTATTTCCCTCTATAAGCTTCTCTTAATGCTGAAGTTGTGGATGATTTAGGAAGGTAGGTTGGCTTGATTTCTTTGATAAGTTAGAAGTATACGATGATGCAGTAGCACTGGAGTTTGCCCAGAATTCTTAACATCCCCAAGAGAAAGAATCTAAAAACAATGAATTCTACATGACTTTCAAGGGATTCAGGATCTTTGTAAATGAAGAATTGCTCAGTGAAGTTACTGGAAGTCCTAGGGCGCAACCTTGGGATAAGGATGATAGAGTACTCAACCTCAAAGACAAGGCAAACTTTTTCAGATCCTATGATAGCTTGATAAGTATGAAGAAAACATAAATGGGGTGAAAAGGGAGTCTCTTCCATATGAATGGGGAGATATAGCATATCATTTCATTAAATATTGAACCTGTGAGAGAAGGCTACACATTGTATATGCTTACTATTTTTGAATTATGCTTAAAATTTGAAACATGAGCCATCAAAAACCACAACAAAGGATAAGTATCCCCCATTTCCTACTACATTATCAATAATAAATGTGTGTTAGAATTCAAAAGGGGAAATTGGATGCTATAGCACATCACTGCCTAGCTAATTGGATCATTTTTCATGAGCTACAAAAAAAACTCCCTCATTTGTCATGGGACCAATTTGTCTCTTAAGGGATAGGGCATTATAAAATCTAAGAAACAGAACACCCCACAACACCTCCTTTAGTGAGAGTATAGGGTCATAAAAGTGGGAGAAGTCTGGTCAGAAAGAGTCCAAAAGGACAAGGGAAGAAATTTCAAATGAATAAATTGCTCATACATTAATCCATCTATCCACTCTGGGCTTTACATCCCCAAGATCCAAGAATCCCAGGGCTTCAGTTTTGGTAGTTCAAACGCCGAGGAAAAGAAAAACAATTCTTCAAGCAACACAGAAAATATCAACCTGATAACCAGACAAATTCAGTTCATACATTACTTGTTCATAAATTCAAATTGACCATTAGATTGAAGTACGATAAGAACTCAACAAATCATATCAATTAGACCATGTTAAATAAGGACCACATCCAAACGTAGATTAAAAAAAAAGGTGAAATGTGGACAATTCTGTAACAAATTAGCTTGAAAATTGGCCATATGAAAATAAAATGATAGAACACAACTAGAATCTGAAAACTTTGAATTATTGTTTATTGGGAGTGCAAAATCATGTGCTTAATTGCACTATGAACAAAAAGTATGATAAGCACTCAGTACCAAATCATATCAAGTGCAAAATCTCATGCTTAATTGCACTATGAATAGAAATTATGATAAGAACTCAATACCATATCATATCAATTAGACCATGCTAGATAAGGACCAATTTTAGATGCAAATTAAGGAAAAAAGTGAAATAGGATCAATTCTGGAACCGGCTACCTCGAAAATTGACGAAACTAAAAATAGAATAATGGTATAGGATTTGAAATTGAAGAATTTTAGATATTGTTTATTTGGAGTGCAGAGTTCCGTGATTAGTTGCACTATGAAGAGAAAGCAAGCAAGGAGTTCCCTTTTGTACAAGAGATGTTTCTCTATCTCTAGTTGTAGACTTTGTACAGAAATTTCAGTTCTATTTTAGCCTGGTCTCTGAAGTGGCAATAGCCACACTATATTTTCCAT
The DNA here is from genome assembly GCA_000404065.3 of Pinus taeda. Classification (NCBI taxonomy): domain Eukaryota; kingdom Viridiplantae; phylum Streptophyta; class Pinopsida; order Pinales; family Pinaceae; genus Pinus; species Pinus taeda. The sequence goes on from APFE031337589.1 coordinate 55,131, forward strand.
TATATCACCTAACACTAAATATTAATTAACTCTTAACCATAAGTAAGGATCCCTTTCAATTCAGTGTCCTAACTCTCTAGGTTGTGGTAGAACCACCATAACAGAAAAGTTGCCAAAAAGGTAATAATGGAAAACATAAAAGTTGGTGCAAACAAGAAATAACAAACAACAGAACCTCTCACATAAGCACTCATAGTTGGCACTTTAAACATATAATTTAGCAATGCATGTCTGCTTCTCTATATATAAAATGTCAAGAATACCACAAGAACAGAGTGGCCATGTGGGAAAGACAAGTCTGTTAGCTTTTGAAGAATCTAGGCAACAGTGAAGTTGATTAGGTTAGCTCACCAACACAATCTGTGGGGTGCAGGATGATTGAAAGATCAAACATACAAGCTAACTACCAAACTGTCCAAAAATTCCCTCTTTCAAATGGTGCTATCTAGATCCTTTCAATGAGATACCTTACAGAACTGTTCCACACAACAAATTACTCACTTTGTTCTGGATATGTGTTGAACGGTGAATAATGTCCATGATTTATTAATGGGGATACACATTATGACATTTGTACCCAATGCAAATTGGATATTTGGCCTCCTCTGCCACTATCGTGGTTTGCATACAGGCATTTTGAAAATCATCAATGCTATGTCACATTTTTGAGCTCACACATATTTTTAGATACAATTAAGTTATATTACATTGGTTCAACAACGAAGAGAGCCAATGAATACTCTTACTAGAGGCATGAAGGGTACCTTATAACTCAAGTGTTTGGTGAATTACTTATGCAACTAGGGTGAGGACATTTTGAAGTATTTCACCCTCTTTGATTAGTTCTTGAGCATTATAATTTCAATCCTTCAAGAAGAAAAATAGAGGCTCTTTGATCATTTGTGGCATCTCTTAATATCCGCTGTCATATTAAGGCACTCTTGTATTTTGTTTACAACACAGTCATTATCTGAAGACTTTTGTTGAGGAAGCACCCAGATCAATTCAACCCTCCTAATCCTTTGAGTTATTCAGTAGGAACAATAGACAGTTGATATCTTGTGAAGATGGAAATCTGTTCAGTGGCTGAAATTAATCCTGTGACATTTTTTTTTTATTCAGACTCAAAGGATCCCCTTCATACTTAGAATCATTATTAAATGAAGATCGAATAAGAGACGTCTTCAACTTGAGAAATTAATGTCCAAGCATACTCTTAGATCGTCAACCTTTGAAGAATTGAATGAATATGGTTTTGTATTGATTCTAAGAGACCAATAAACACATAATTATGTGAAAGGAATTTGGGAGAGACAATATTTGTTTAATATTAATGAATACCTAGAATAGATAGGACCCATTTTTTAATAGACCTCATCATGGCCTTTGTTTGTGTTTTGTATGCGACTATCTTTTAAAATAATAATGTGATAGAAAACTTTAGGCTGCTAACTCCATTGTCTATCTAGTGAAAGATCAGTTGCTTATATAGATAGTCCAGAAAGGCCCATCAATATACATATACTATTGCGAGAGAGCTTGAAGACTAGAAATTAGAAGCTAGACTAAAGGACGTCAATTGGAGCCCTATGAAGTTGGTGGCCAGCCCATCAATATACATATACCATTGCAAGAGAGCTTAAAGACTAGAAATTAGAAGCTGGACAAAAGGATGTCAATTGGATCCCTATGAAGTTGGTGGCCAGCCTTCATCAGAAAATTTCTTCCACGTTACAAATCAGCACCATGAAAGGTGGAATAAAATAAAAACAACCCGAGACATATGAGGATTATTATTTGAAGGAACTATTATCTACTAACACTGGGATCATTAGTTAAGGATCTAGTGATCTGTAACAAATCTATGTTCTAAACAATTGTACAACTACTTAGCTCAAATATAGTAAAGGCCATCAATTATACTCATGAAGGGATTATATTTCAGGGATGCTTATGGACAGTAAGACAGTACACCTGCATACCCTTAAGGGTCTATTGTTAAACAAAGATCTTACTAACAATGGATCATGCGATCAAGTGAAATAGTGCCAATTTCAATCATGAAGTGAGTGAACGAGTAAAGTATGAACTGTGATTGATCTTGGGTTATATGGTAGTGATCTTACTGACATCAACTTAGTACACTTGAAGCATGGTTGTCATAACATCTTGGTAAAAATTGCAATAGAAAGAGAGCATAATAATTCAAGGTCAAAATTTAACCTAAATCTCCTAAGGAGGAATAATCTTCCAGAAAGTATGAAGACCTAGAGCTATTAGTCCAAGATAGAACTGTGTAAAGATTCTTGGTTACCTTCACTATGTGTGGCTCTATCCTGTATATGATATCAACATCATTTATTCTCTCCTTTTAGTCCATCATTTTGAACAATTTCGTTACATTCCTGTAGCTATGATTTTGTTCACAATCGAAGTTGTGAACAAGACCACTTATCTTTTGGAAAGTTTCCTATTAAGAAGAAGCTTTAATGATCTATCATAAACATATGGAGGTAATTGGGAAATAATTCTGCAACTAAGATGAGAGTTTATTCTAAAAATGTTGCACATAATTTCTATCCATTCTCTTTTCATTACAAGGAGAAATAACAAGTGGTAGAACAACAAAAAGAAGAAAAAATATTTCATTCACATCAATTACCTTGCAATTTTCATACTCTACAGACATCTTCTCACTTTCTGTCACAAAGTACGGAGAAATATATCCACAATCAAATTGCATTACCTCTACAACATACAGATTGTTTTATGCACTTTTCCCTCTTCAAGTGTCACAACACCTTTCCTTCGAACATTACTCTCCTCTGCTATCATGTTTCCTATTTCATAGTTATTACCAACACTTACTACAGTGACATCAATTAATTCACTATCTTCAACCTGCAGAATAATGCCAATTACAGGGTGTTAAGTTTCAACATGTGTACTCCCTTACAGATAACATTTTTCCCAAATGTTTGAAAAGTAACTCCTAAAATTATACCCTGTAGTCTTCAAGAAACTCTAGCTGACAATTTTAAATCAACTATTCCCCGAATGAAAGTGCACCTCAACCATAGACCAAACTCAGCTCAAATGTGTGCATTTACCTCCTTTGACAAATTATTGAGTTAAAAAACAAGAGCCTTTACTATCTTGTCAATGCCCCTCGTAATTTGAATAGGATTTGCTCTAGTTGCAACCACCTGAACAGGCTTATGATTTAGATTCTTATACACAAACCTTTAAAACTACAAGCTAGATTTTTCTATTGGTAGGTCATACCAATTGATAACACAATCACAATTCATCTTCAACAAGGCTATTTTTCCACTCAAATACTATCTTGATCCTCCCGAAGCCTTGAAAATTCACAAAATAAATAACTAAACAACAACCACCAAAAGGGCCTATAAAAATGAATAAATACTTAAGCCAGTAATAGGGACAAATAAATTAGTAAAATACCTTTACACCTTTAGCTATTAAACCTTGCACAAGTACAACAGATGTGGTAGTTACATCACCTGCTAAATCATTTGTCTTTGCTGGAGCCTGTCTTATCAACATGGCCCCAATATTTTCAATTGGGTCCTCTAATTCAACATGTCAGAAGCACGGTGCAACATTTAAATACATTAACCAGACTCTATTAACTAGACTGGAAATAAGAATTTAACTTGACTCATCAACATCTTGCACACATGTATTTTTTTCAACTGTTTAAAGCATCATTCATTACTCTACTGTGGCTACTCCATAGACTAGGTACATCCTCAAAAGATAAATATGTTGTCTATGTCCTGTGAGAATTTTTCCTTCCAAGTCTAAGACAGTAAGACATTTAGGCAAGGAAAACTAATATAGAACATAAAAAAATTACAACCCACATCTACAATATACTTCCTTAGCTACTGTTACACCACCATTGACAATCTTCGGAGAACCATACTTTCTCTTCAAAACAACATTTTTGCCCTTCGGTCTAAGGGTGACTCCAAGAATATCAACAAGCTTTTTGACACCTGCCTGCAAGACAATTTGAAAATATTTTCAGTAGGTGCACAATGAAATGATGGAATGTATGTCATACCAAACCTACATACAAACCACACATTAACATCAAAGGTATATGGACAAGGAAAGATCTACCATAGTAAAGTTTTATGTGAAAAGAATCTTCCTTTAGATGGACTGTTTTTATTGACCTATAATTTTCTGTCATTGACCCATATTGGTTGAAGTACAAATCCTTTGCCATAGATCTTGGATTGACTACCTTCTCTTGCTACGTAATCTCGCGGTCTGCCTTTTGCTCAAATGATTAGAGGAGATGGGTGAAAAAGTAATAAGAGGACAATTGCCTTGCATTTTTGTCAGATACTGCACCCAACTTCCTCTCCTTTCCAATGTTACCCAATGAGGCAGATTGGTAATTGTTGTCATAATGCCTATAGCATAGGCCATCTTCCCTTATTCTGAATAGAGAATTACAATATCTTCATATTAGCTATCTCATAAACATGAATTCCATCTACATTTAATTCATATTAGCTATCCAATTGGCCATCTAGATTTAATTCACCATTGCTGTGCATACACAATACTTTATATGCGAGCACCAGATATTGAAGGATTTGTTAGCACATAGAAGTTTTTTCTTGAGCCCTCACTAATTTGATAGTTTTTCTAGAGCGAGTGTTTCCTTCTGATTTGGTAGCGCCTTTAGTTTGGATATTTCGGGCATTCACATGGAAATTTAAGAACCTAGGTTGTGTTCCTAGATGATCCAACATGCTTCTGGAACCCTTGGAATTCACCCAGCTTCATGGCAAATGTTTAAGGCAAATCTGCCCAAATTAACAAAACTGTTTTTAAGGCTTTTTTCCATAAAAGACAATAACTTTGGGAGCAATTTACGTGAAGGTGGTGATGAATTTTGAAAAAATAAAACATGGGTTTTTTTGGAACATGCTAATTTACAAAAACCTCTTTCATTTTTTCAACAGGTGTCATGGTTTGGAAGATTAGAATGGCTCTTTGAAGCATATTTTTCAGAAAATCCCCAGATTGAATTTTTTCTATTTTATAAAAACACCCAAGTGTGAACTGATGGTTATGAAATTATCCTAGTATCAAAAAGCATTCGCAAAGAACATCTACATCAGTGATAATTGTTGACAAATTGCACCCATAAGGTCCTAGTTTCTATGTCATCAAAAGTCGTTGTTGATATCAATCGAAAATTTGTATGGACAATAATACTATGACACTGGAGCATTCCTTATGCTATAGGAATAAACTATTGCATTCATGGAAATCTGAATTGTATTGTTTAGTGATCCTGGAGGATCTTAACTGCAAACAAAAAAACATCAAATAGAGACCATCTCGGAGCCAAAGGATTTATTTTCAAGGGAATTTGTCTTAGGTGTTTCAACTTGTATTTTTCAATTTGTTTGGACACGACATACACAATGGACAAATGTACAGCAGAAACAAATGGAAAGGTTGTCAGTTATAACAATATTTTTCAAACACCTCGGTCATCATTTATGGCTGAAGATAATCCATACTTTATTAAGGACACTCTCCACTTTGCAGGTAGATCCTACTATCAAATCATTGTGAGACAACATGATCATTTTCCTTTAAAAACCATTACCATTAAACAGGAAAAACATTGCAATTGTTTAACAAGTGAGAAAATTAAAGTCGACAAGATTGTAAAGTTCATTCCCATGTTATGGTTTTGGAGGACGGAACCTAAAGAAATTAAGTTCTCTTCTACTATTTAGAATTTCACTTGATTGTGGTGATGACAGATTTTTGTTATACCTGTCACTACTGGTCATGTTTCCAAACTGTAAGTTGGAGATTTCTGGCAGCTTGTATCCAACACAAGGGCTTCATGGAAAAACTCGATGATGTTTCACGTACTGCTATCATAATGGTTTACATAATGAACTACAGAGAATTTCCTCAGAAGAATTGGAACAGAATAATGATGGGAATAGAGAAAGTGATGCCTTCTTAGATAGGGAATCTATGGAGGAATATAATATCATTCCAGAAAAGTTTGCGGTTACTATTAATGATGAACACCTATAAACATATCATAACCATCATTATGCAAAATTAGTGACCATCCTTGAGACTTATGTTCTATATGATTCAAACATTGGAGATTGCCAACAAATGAGTGGTATTTTGCCTCCTTTTGTTGCATTAATAGGTGATGACAATGAAGCATTTTTGTCCTCTATCTACCCTATACACATGGCATGTGATGATTTCGGATTGAATGAGGTGGCAGAGTATTCTAAGGCATGGATCAACCAATATGGGGCTATTGTAGATATTCAAGAAGTAAGCTTGAGTATTTCAAAGGTAAGTAGTAGAGTAGTCAAATAATAAGAGATTAATAACAACTAGAAGAGGTTTTGAAAGAAAGGAATCTTCTCTTCCTCGGTGAAGAACAACTGTCATTGTCCTTTCCAGCTGCCAGAGCGAACCTTGCAACCTTTAGCATCTTCACCACGTCCAAAACTCATTCTTCTTTTACTCTTAAATTAAGTCCTTGATGACAGGGATATCCCTATGATTTTGTTTCCCTTAGAGTTCTGTCTGTAACTCACTAATACTTCACTTATCTCAACTCTATTCTATTCATCCTACCTGGTGACTAGGTTCTCTTCTGAAATTCTCATATTTTAGTTAAAGTTATCAGAACCAGAACTGAAACCAGCCTCGAGGGTCAGACAGAGATTAAAATAGAACTGGACCAGAAACAACCAATGAATCTGGTTTATTATTAGTTATCTAAAAAGTTAGAAATTTTAACAAAAACGTATTTATGTATATCCATGTAAAACAAAACAATTATACACCAAATATCCAAGTTTGCTCACATATATAACATCTAAGGTTGAATATAGAAAAATGGCATTGAGTGTGATACATATGCAAAACAAAATACATATACATAAAGGTTATAAATGGCCTCTAGATTCCAAAAACCATAAAGCGATGACCTACAACCTACAGGCTACACAAATAACTACATATCGTCACATTCATCCCCACCTAATGGTGCCATTGTAAATAACTTGCTCAATGCCATGTAGGTCAAAAGTGTAATATCATTGTACTATGCCATTGAAATTTTTATAATGGAAAGATATGTTGGCAATGCCACATAGGAATGACACCCCTTGCATAGTTGGATACATTTGTTTTGATCTGCGATCATTGATTGAGATTAGAAATCACAAGGGCTAGTGTGGAGTGGAGTTGTTTCTTAGGCTGTTAAAATCCATTATTTCTTATTAGATGAAGGGAAGGCAAGCTTCTTGTTATTCCTGTTTAGTATCTAATATAGGGTCCAAGTAATGGGCAGAAAACCAAGCAGGAGCTTTACTTAGAATTTAGCAAGTCTGAGGAGGTTGTGGAGCTATATGAGGTATCTATGAGGAGGTTAATCTTGGATGATTTGTATATTCTCTAGACCCAGGTATTCTTGAGTCATCAATGATGAAATTTAGATATAGAATTTCCTCCATTACAAATGAACACTTTCTAGGGAAAGCATAGAACATATATTCCCAGAGAGTCTACATAAATACTTGCCTAACATTGTAAACGTGTCGTTATTAATTGTCACTGTAAACAAGGATGTCTTCCGGGCTAAGTCATTTGGTTTGGTGAACTTGATTCTTTAAGCTAAAAATTGCCAAATTTTGTTTGATCCCAAATTTGTTAGATTAAAATTTCATATCGCTAAACCTCAAAGAAAACTTATATATGTGAGCAAACTAGAAACAATTGATCAAAATTCATTGGAGTTTGATTGTGGTTCGACTCATGAATATAAAACAATTAACAAAAAGAAAGGTCTTAGGTTTGAATAAAATTCGCAAACTTCACTTTTATATTTAGAGCACTAGAGTTGTTTTCAGCCATTAAGGATCTACCATATGGTTTTGGTTTTACCAAAGCATGATGTGGAACTTCGGGTTTGCCAGAAGTTTTTGGGCATGAACTGCTGCCGAGTTTGGTGTTCTCTTTGTCCCTCTCCATTGAAAAGAGTTCCTTTTTCAGGACAAATGGAATATCCCAGAGGTGTGAAGGATTTAACGAGATTGATGGGCATCTCCATCTTGTGGAAAAAAAGGTGTCAAGCATGTCCTTTCATGAGACAGCTAAACCACCATTCCATTGGGGAGATTAGAGGTCTTGGTATTAAGTGAAAACGTGGACTCTATTGGGGTCAAATGCTTGCCCTTCTTTCCTTTTTAGTGGTAGTATACTTTTGTGAATGAAATTTGGCTTCATAACGTATAATTCTTGAGGTATTTTTTTAAGTAGTGAAATATCTAATGCATTTTCAACAAACCAGCCGAGTTCAACTATTCAACTCATATGGATGGTTAAATTCAAATAAGCTAATCTTCCCTTAATTTCTTTTATTATTGAATCATCTTTACCATTCTTTTTTTATCGGAAGATGAGAGAAGCTGCATCATAAGCCTTCATAAAGAATGTATCCCAGTGCTACTCTGTTTGCCTCAACGAAATTTGCAGTTTCGGTGCTACTTAATTGGAGCTTACAATCAACATGGCTTCTCAAAACAACAGTACTTCTGAAAATTATGGTGATAAAGATATAGCACATCTCGGATAGCAAAGAAATTGCAAGGCAAGCCAATCAATAATAGTTTGTAGATTTGAAAGAAAGCATTCAGAGTTGTTATTATTTAAAATAGAAAATTCTGGCTACAGAATGGGTTTCAGGGACATTGCATAAAACAGAGACTTTGATTTTTAGGTAATGGAGGCTTTGCAACACTTGCTCTCCATATATAATTGAAGAGAAACTAGGAAGAACTGAGAGGGGTGAAAAAGAAGGAAGAATGAGACAAGAGGCTTTTCTCAATCCCTTCTTTTCCTAAGCCCTTGATTTGATCCAGGGTTACAGAGTTGTCGTACACCCTCAGAAATGGTATAGGTCAATCATCCCATCGTTTCCTGTTGCCTACAAGAAATAATTGGTCTACCCAGCTAAAAATTGTTTGCCAAGGGATGGATGACATGTGCTAGAACTAATATTACTGAAGCAAAGAGGGAGGATAAAAATTACAGACATATTCACATGATCATGATATAACCTTTTTTACAGTGACAATTTGTATGTATGTACACAAATCATAATTTGATTTCCATCCTAGATGCAACAAATGTTCTATGTATATTGAATAATCAATTGGCACTATATAAGGGATTGCCTGATTCTTAAAGACTAGCAACAACACCAAGTTGAGACGGTGAGGAGGGGCCAATTTTACTATGCCAAAGAGAGGAAACCTGAGGATTCATCTAGAGAATATGCTTCACAATAATTATAAAGAAGAATTTGAGCTTGGCTCCTTGCATAATGACTTAAATTGGTAAATTTGAATCCCATTGATTCCATCAGAATATGCCACTGAACCCTTCCTTCTAGTTTAATTTTTCTTTCAGCTCCCTCCAAAGCTACAATTCCCATTATTGTCTTTGCGAAGAAGAGCTTCTCCATGGTCAACCGCTTTACACTATCTCTTGCCATGTTGGGTTCCATAGATTCAAAAAATGCAGAGAAATATTCTAAAGAATTCCTAAATCAAACTTGGAACTGGCAAGCATTTAAGTGAGCTTCATATTCCCCAAGTGTTACGGCTTTGGGGGATAGGGCATGAGCAATTTGACTATTTTCACTAGGGGTTCAAGGGAATATCCTAAAAGATTATATAACTATAACATAAAATTTACTGCAATGCATTCATCTTGCTCAATTTTCAGGGTAGACACTTCCACCTAACTCATATGTTTTGACACTAGACAGAACTCAAACTTTAGGTCAAGAAATTTAGCAAACTCTGTGAGCCTCTTGTTGGTGGCCAACAAAGAGGAAGTAGGGTTTTGGCCTAGTGTTGGGGCAGGGATCCCTATGATATTTATTTTGTGGGGTTTGTAGCCTGGCCTCGTTACAAATGCATGCAATAAAGCTGCCCACTGTACACCCTGCATAATGCTGAAGTCGACTATGTGAATTTTCTCTACCTTGTCTTATAAAAGAAATTACTTTAATCAATAAAGTAATTGCTAAGGATAATGGTATATTAGGCAACTTCTGTAGGCCTACACACTTATGTACGTGCAAAAGTACCTACCTGAGCTACAAAACATCAACACTTTATTGTCCGAATTTTGGACAAGGCCATCATGCTGGTTTTATGCTTTTGTATGTTGTGTGCTTAGCCATTTCTTTCATGTGCATGAATTTCCATTTCCATTCATGTCATCATTCCAAAACGCATTCTTCTTTTACTCTTAAATTAAGTCCTTGATGACAGGGATATCCCTATGATTTTGTTTCCCTTAGAGTCTTGCCCGTAACTCACTAATACTTTATTTATCTCTATTCTATTCTATTCATCCTACCTCATGCCTAGGTTCTCTTATGAAATTCTCATATTTTAGTTAAAGTTATTAGAACTAGAACTAGAACTAGCCCTGAGGGTCATACTAGGACTGAAATAGAAGTGGACCAGAACCAACCAACCCATGTAAATCGAAACAATTATATACCAAATATCTAAGTTTGCTCATGTATATAGCATGTAAGGTCGAATATAGAAAAATGGCATTGAGTGTGATACATATGCAAAACAAAATACATATACATCAAGGTTCCAAATGGCCTCTAGATTCTAAAAACCATAAAGCGACAGCCTACAAACTACAGGCTACATAAATAACTACATATCATCAAATTCATCCCCACCTAATGGTGCCATTGTAAATAACTTGCTCAATGACATGCAGGTCAAAAGTGGAATATCATTGTACTATGCCATTGAAAGTTTTATAATGGAAAGATATGCTCGCAATGCCACATAAGAATGCCATCCCTTGCATAGTTGGATACATTTGTTCTAATATGAGATCACTGATTGAGATTGGAAATCACAAGGGCTGGTGTGGAGTGGAGTTGTTGCTTAGGCTGTTAAAAGCCATTATTTCTTATTAGATGAAGGGAAGGCAAGCTACTTGTTATTCCCCTTGAGTATATAATTTAGGGTCCAAGTAATGGGCAAAAAGCCAAGCAGGAGATTTATTCATAAGTTATAAAGTCTAAGGAGGTTGTGGAGCTATATGAGGTATCTATGAGGAGGCTAATCTTGGATGATTTGTATCTTCTCTAGACCCAGGTATTCTTGAGTCATCAATGATGAAATTTAGATATAGAATTTTCTCTGTTACAAATGAACACTTTCCAGGGAAAGCGTAGAACATATATTCCCGGAGAGTCTACAAAAATACTTGCCTAACATGGTAAAGGTGCTCTTATTAAGTGTCACTGTAAATAAGGATGTCATTCAGGCTAAGTCATCGGGTTTGGTGAACTTGATTCTTTAAGCTCAAAATTGCCAAATTTTGTCTGACCCCAAATTTGTTAGATTAAAATTTGAGATCGCTGAACCTCACGACGAACTTGAATATGTGAGAAAAATAGAAAAAATTCATCAAAATTCATTGGAGTTTGATTGGGGTTCAACTCATGAATATAAAAAAATTAACAAAAAGAAAGGTAAAATCTTAAAAGACAACCCTAAACTCAATTTTCACCTTTGCCAAGCTTCATTCCACATTTGAATCATGATTGTGGCCTCCAAACTATTGGCATTTGTGACTTGAAAACTTGACTAAGTTGTGAGTCTTGACTGCATCCCGCAAGTGAACTTGATGTCCCCTAAATTCATGCTTACAAAGTCTAGCGAGTTGCCACAAATCTGAGACCCTACAGTTTGGTGTCATGGTGCGACCACAAGGTTGAATCGATTGTGGAACATTGTTGATTTTGTTGACTAAACTAAAACAAAGAAAAATTTCATATATAATGCCAGTTACTCGCCTATGCAAGGGCCTTATTCAAGTTGATCCATTTATTGCTACTTCAACACTACCAAGGCCTTAATACCTAAATCCTGCAAATTGGGTATGGCAGTGGCAAAAACCTCCAACAAAGTACATTTATTCACAAACCTTACAAACCCTAGATTTGAAATACATTCTTGTGGTTGGTTAGGGTTCCCTAACTACTTTTTTAAGGGATTTGGAGGCTAACTGGATATCTTGGTCCTGTAATTGATCCATACAATTAGAAATATTTAAGTGCTTAACTGCGTGTTTGAAGAGCAAAAATGAGAGAAAGGAGGAGTGCACGGGACCTGAGCTTTTAGTATTTTTGTGTGAGCACTTCGTTCCAAACTATGCACACCATGGATGTTGAGAGAAAATCTTGCGGTCTCACTAACAGTGTCAAGATGAAGAGGGATAATTGTAGCTTCTATGACTTTTGGCAATCTCCATGCTACTCTCCATTTTTCCCTTTGGTTATGGGTTCCCCTCAATCAATTGAGAGAGTAGAAAGAATAGGAAATCCAAAGGGATATGGGAAATTTGTGTGTATTTGCAAAAAATATAGTTTTACTATAGGAAAAGACATTACACAATTTGAAACAAAATAAGTTTTTTTATCGTGCAAAATATATATAAAGGGAGCTAGAATTGGTTCTCATTTATGTAAAGGGGTTAGTGTTACAATGGGTTTTTATTTAAAAGAATTAGATTGCACAAAAATTATTAAACAATTATAGGAAAAGATATTTAGATGATTTGAAAAAAGTTTGAAATAAAACAATTTTTTATCATGCAAAATATATAAAGGGGGTTAGCGTTACAATTGGTTTTCATTTACAAGAATTAGATTTTTTCCAGTTGTATTTTTTATATTCATCATTATTATAAAAAAGGTTAATTCATATTTAATATTAAGATAATATGCACAAATCATTGAACAACTATAGGAAAATACATTTAGATGACTTGAGAAAGAGTTTGAAACAAAACAACTTTTGATCGTGTAAAATTTAGGAAGGGTGTTAGAGTTACAATTGGTTTTGATTTAGAAGAATTATATTTTTTCCGGTTGCATTTTTTATATCCATTACTATTATGGCAAAGGTTAATGAATATTTAATATTAAGATAATACGCACAAATTATTAAACAAATATAGGAAAATACATTTAGATGAATTGAAAAAGAGTTTGAAACAAAACAAATTTTGATCATGAAAAATATATAAAGGGTGTTAGAGTTATAATTAGTTCTCATTTAGAAGAATTAGATTTTTTTTTCAGTTGCATTTTTTATATCCATTACTATTATGGCAAAGGTTAATGCATATTTACTATTAAGATTTCTATATAGGGAGTGAAAATATTATTACGAGGATGTATTAAGTTTGGGGTGACATAAAATCCATAAGCATCAACAAAGAAAATATATGGAATATCACATAATAGTGTGAGAGATCATGTTGAGATAAAGATACTTTTGACAAAGGGTGTTGTGCTTATTATTTGGGATCATCTTCATTAATGGTTCCTCTAGGGGATCTTAATAATATCTTCACCTATGAAATGGTATATTGATATTTTTAGCACAAGACAAACTAGATAAAGCAATGAGTGACATTGATTTTCATCATCTATAGTTCATGTAATATATCACAAAAAAGGCCCCTTGCATGTTCACCCACTTCTCTAATGATTTTGCATAGAAAAACATAAAATATAGTCTATGTTGCGATACATGTTTAACCATATCATAGGAGAAACTCCTAAGAAAACGAGGGTATAAGGCAGAGATCTCACACCAATTCGAAGGTTTGTCAATTTCATAGTCTCTCATTTGGGTTCCATTTCCATTCCTCAATTTCATTCTCATATTAATAGATGACAACTTGTTATCACCCCAAGAAACTCTCCCAGGTTGTATATCAGAGATGCTCGGGAACATTACAAACTCAACAAAAAGTTGGATAAATGGTGGATGAATGAAAGAAATGCTACATATTCAAGCCAGATAACCACTTCTACTATGCTTGACCCCAGACATGGGTGAACACCCCCTGACTAAAAGGCTTTAGACCACCAATTACTCACAGTTTAAAGAAAATGTGATGATGGAGAAGACTGACCACACCAGCAAATGCACAGGACCCTGTGATGGCTGGCTGCAACCAGTTAAAAGGTCTGTAAATATGTTTTCTAATACACAGACAGGATGACAGCTCTCTGGCAATAAAATAACAGAAACTTGCAAACAAATTCAATGATACACGCTAAATCCTAACACAAAGGTGGGATGACAGGCCCTCTAATGCTGCACACTGCTAATTTTAATGGACAAAATCGACCTTTTTAGATAGTCTGATGTCCTTCTCTGGCAGCTGGAGTGAATTATGGATTAAATTCCATCCCTGATAAATGCTCTTCACTGCTCAAAGTCGTCCTGTTTGTCCTTCGGCCATTCTGCTCTTTAAATATAGTAGCTGAGGTTTTTTGTGCAGGTACAGGGTAGCAGATCATTACTTTGTCCTTCGCGCGCACAGGATAGGTTAAAGGAATGAAGATTTCATGGTGGAGACGAGCACAACAGGAGAATGATTAATAGCCGTCGGATCCACAAATCAACGGTGGAGAACACATCGGAAGAAGTTATCGGGAGTAATCGCGAGTGAATGAATATGGGTCGTCAAATCACAGTCGGGCAGATCCGACAACGATCGGGCGCTGAAGCTGCAAGCGATTTAATGACCGGGGACGGGCGATTTTACATGGTGGGCGGTTTCCCCGCACCGCCTTTGGGCCTAAGATTGTTTCCGTATAATGGGAAATGATCCAACCAAATAACGACATGTGGCAGCCAAAACCACCATCCCCGCAGGTTATCGCGTGCGCAGGTCGCGCGATCAGGGAATGCGTCAGCCGTTAGATTGATTAATGGACGGTTAGGCGGCATAGAAACTGATCGGGGTTTAACTATATGGTAAACAATCGGAGACCGTTGGATCGTGGGTGATCGACAGTGGAGATCAAGGGAGAGTTACATCAGCTAAAGCTTAGCGCTCGGGGGTTAAACAAAACATAGGTTTATACGGGGTTTTATAGTATTAAACAAAAAATGCCCGAGAGCAAGAAAAAGGGCTTAAGCGAGGTTTAAACGAATAAAAAATAAATGAAGGGATTATGAGAAAGATAAAAAGAATGCAGGGGAAAGAAGAAATGGAGGTAGCGGGAGTTATAAGGGAATAAGGCTTTATATTGATTTTCGGGGTAAAGCAAGGATAACAGAGTTCATGGAAGTGTAGGGAGAAATGGAGGAAAAGAGAGAATGACTGTTGTAAGCCCTTTGCACCCAAAATAAACACTGCCCAACCTATATTTATCCTTCAAAAGTCACAAAATGTAGCAGAGCTAACACTGGCTCCTTCTGGGGATGAGATCCTCCCTGTGAGGTCTCAAGAACCTGCAGACCAATGCCTTCATACAAAACCAGTTTTAAATATATTGCCTAGTATCCATTGGGCATGGAGTCAACTAAGCATACAATAGAAACCTATAAAAGAACATGATTACAATCATTAAAGCCCGAAAACTTAAACTTTTTTAAAAAACTGCCCATTTGTTGGGCCATCAAAAATGCTGCTTGTCACCCGGTTCATCATAAATCAGCAAGACAAGATTTATTTGATCCTCCACCTCAAACAGTTTATGACATTTGAGCTTGATAGGTAGATATGGATCAAATTTCATTTCCATTGTGTATATTTTCCTCCTTGGATGTTCTTTAGAGGAGCCTTTGTACACCTACTGAATACTCATTGTTGTTGTGTACCTATCTTTATCATCTGTGGCCTGCACAATAAATATGAATGGTGTACCAATGTGTTCATGTGTGGAGGACACAAAGACATTATCTTCTCTTGAATCTTTGTTTGAACAATCCTCATCCAAGGAGGAATTCCAAGACTGTACATTTTCTTCCTCTGTCATCTGATAAGCTGCCTTTTCAATCTATGTGGAGGCCATCTGAGCAGGTATCAAAATATCAAGACTGAGATGATCAGTTTTAGCCTTGAGCATTGAATTATGTTCTGCCTTAGTTTTCAAGGGGCAACTTTGAGGGATTGTCATTTGAGAAGACAGAGAAGCAAAAGATGATGGGGAGCTTTCTTCTCCCTTATTGATCACTATGCTGGGGATAACAGCAGGTTGTTCAACTTTCAAATCTACATAGCCTTTAGAAGATGTGCTGGCCTTAGGCTCGAATTCTTGGAGGAAGGGATCTGCTGCTGGCTACCACTGCTGGTCAACTTATTGTTCTGCAGCTACAAAAAATTGCTGAGTAGTGCCCTTGGATATTGCTTTCTCATAAGCAACTCTTGTTAGGAAAGGAGCACCTTCCAAAACATGCACCTGTTCCTCATGTTTCAATTCTTCCATGACTATAATTTGACAAAGGGTCTTCACCCTTTGATCTTCGTTTGCATCTCTATTTCTCTGCAAATTCTGTAAATGCTCAATTTCTCCTCTGTATGAATTTGAAGTTGAAAAAGAAATGGAACAATGCATTGCTGCCTCCTTAGAATTCTACTCAGCGTTCAACTTGGAAACTTCAGAGGCCAAAAATTCAATCATCCTAGCTAACTCATCGATCTCAGGATCAGAGGATGATGTGGATTCACCTCCCTGACTTCTCTTCCGGCATCACCTTCAAGTATCTCTGCAACAATGATGTTTTCTTCTACCTCAAAGGCTGCAGTTTGCATATCAGCCAAATAAGTACTTCTTCTTTGTCTTAACAACAGGCAGAATTGAGAATCGAAGGCATTAGCATAAGTGAGCATAGTTGAAGCAGGGGTAGGTCTTACTTCAGCTAGCATTCTGTTGTACAGATGATTGAATCTAATGTTAAATTCAGACAGCAGCTCACCAACATCTCTTTGCAAGTTCCCAAATTCATCATGATAAAAGAGCAGGTCTTTATTATTTCCCCAGTGCTTTAAAAATACATCATCTAGAGCCTCAATGTCTGCAATAGACCTAGGGGGTAAATTTCTAAACCATTTTCTAGCTTCCCCATCTAGGCTTTGAACAAAAACCCTCATCCAGACATCCTCTTCATTGATATCCAGGTTATCAGCATAATTATAAAAGGCCTCTAAATGCTCTTCAGCTGTTACTCCTTCTGCACCAGTAAACTTTGGCATAAACTCTTGATAATCTCCTGCAGGCATGGCATTCAAAGGGGTAGGCAAGACTAAGGGCTCATACCTAGCAGCAACTATTCTTTCTATCTTTGTAAGGGCTTGCTGGCCTGCCATAACTGAGGTATACGAAAAGGATACTGGTGGACTGAGTGGAATGAATCAATGAAAAGAATGACATAAACAAAGGAACATAACAGACATCATGGATGTTTTGTTCAACTAAGGTCCAAAAGGGAAATGAATAACAAGGAGTAGTATGAATCTCTGAAGGTATTTCTACATTAGCAGAGATACATAAGAATTCCAAGGCTTACCTGATCCTAATGCTCCTTACTGCAATATTTTCTTCTGCTGAACGATCTTCTTAGGATCAGGCACTGATTCAGCTGATGATTTTTGAAGATATCTCTGAACATGCCTCACCAACTGCACCAGAACTGCAATGTGGAGTTGCCAAAGCTTGGTATTCCACCAGTGGAGTCGCCAGACAGATGATTACAACCAGAAACTGTGTTCAAACCTTGTCTGTCATCAAATCTTGAAGCTGTGTCGTTCTCCTAGGGAAGCTAAGCTTTAATTCTCCTCTCCCAGGAAACGACGCCAATTAATGTTATCCCCCCAAGAAACTATCCTAGGTTGTATATCAGAGATGCTCGGGAACATTACAAACTCAACAAAATGTTGGATAAATGGTGGATGAATGAAAGAAATGCTGCATATTCAAGCCAGATAACCACTTCTACTGTGCTCGACCCCAGACATGGGTGAACACCCCTAGACTACAAGGCTTTAGACGACCAGGTACTCACAATTTAAATAAAATGTGATGATGGAGAAGACTAACCACACCAGCAGATGCACAAGACCCTGTGATGGCTGGTTGCAACCAATTAAAAGGTCTATAAATATGTTTTCTAATACACAAATAGGATGATAGCTCTCTGGCATTAAAATAACAGAAACCCGCAAACAAATTCAATGATACACGCTAAATCCTAACACAAAGGTGGGATGACAACCCCTCTAATGCTAAACATTAACCGCACATGAATAAATGCAAAACAGGCACAGCCTGGAACAAGAAGAAGTGGACAATGAGCAATTAACAGCAAAAGAAGCTTGCATTAGTTGGAAATGAAGACCAGACACTGCAGGTATCACAACAGTTACAATCTCCAGAAGTTGAACCTTACAGCAAAATAACACTCATCAACCTATTACATTCTGTCTTTTGAGTGTATATTTAGGTTGGCTTGCAAACAATCTGCTAAACTATGCGTGGAGGAGTCAATAAATGACCACCAACCACATTTACAATTAGATATGGTCTCTACTGCACACTGTTGATTTTAAAGGGACAAAATCGACCTTTTTAGATAGTCTGATGTCCTTCTCTGGCAACTGGAGTGAATTATGGATTAAATTCCATCCCTGGTAAATGGTCTTCATTGCTTGAGGTCGTCCTGTTTGTCCTTCGGCCATTCTGCTCTTTAAATATAGTAGCTGAGGTTTTATTGTGCAGGTACAGGGTAGCAGATCATTGCTTTCTCCTTTTCACGCACAGGACAGGTTAAAGGAATGAAGATTTCATGGCGGAGACGGGCACAGGAGGAGAACGATTAATAGCCGTCGGATCACAGTCGGGCAGATCCGACGATGATCGGATGCTGACGCTGCAAGCGATTTAACGACCGGGGACAGGTGGTTTTACGTGGCGGGTGGTTTCCCCGCACTGCCTTTGGGCCCAAGGCTGTTTCCGTATAACGGGCAGTGATACAACCAAATAATGATGCGTGGCAACCAAAACCACCACCTTCACGGGTTATCGCATATGCAGGTCGTGCGATCAGGGAATGCATCAGCCGTTAGATTGATCAACGGACGGTCAGGCGGCAGGGAAACTGATCAGGGTTTAACTGTATGGTAAACAAAGAGGATACTGTCGGATCATGGGCGATCAAAGGTGGAGATCAAGGGAGGGTTACATGGGCTAAAGCTTAGCGCTCAGGGGTTAAACGAAATATAGGTTTATACGGGGTTTTATAGTATTAGACAAAAAAGTCCCAGGAGCAAGAAAAAGGGCTTAAGCGAGGTTTAAAGGAATAAAACAGAAATGAAGGGATTATGAGAAAGATAAAAAGAATGCAGGGGAAATAAGAAATAGAGGTAGTGGGAGTTATAAGGGAATAAGGCTTTATATTGATTTTCAAGGTAAAGCAGGGATAGCAGGGTTCATGGAAGTGTAGGGAGAAATGGAGGAAAAGAGAGAACGACTGTTGTGAGCCCTTTGCACCCAAAATTAGCACTTTCCAACCTGTATTTATCCATCAAAAGTCACAAAACGTAGCAGAGGTAACACAACATATAAATTAATGTGAAAATGTATTTGGAATTTCCTTGCAAAAAAAATTAACTTCTTGTTTGACCCCTTTCCGTAGTGAAAGTAGATTTCTTTCACTAAACTAGATTTCTTTCTAAACTAGATCATATTGGGATGAAGGTACTTTGGACAAAGGGTGTTGTGCTTATTATTTGGGATCATCTTCATTAATGGTTCCTCTAGGGGGTCTTAATAATATCTTCACCTATGGAATGGTATGTTGATATTTTTAGCACAAGACAAACTAGATAAAGCAATTAGTGACATTGATTTTCATAATCTATAGTTCATGTAATATATCACAAAAAAGGCCCTTTGCATGTCCACCCACTTCTCTAATGATTTTGAATAGAAAATAGAATAGTATGTTGATAATTTTAGCACAAGACAAACTAGATAAAGCGATGAGTGACATTGGTTTTCATCATCTATAGTTCATGTAATATATCATAGAAAGGCTCTTTGCAAGTCCATACCATAGGAGAAACTCCTAAGAAAATGACGATATAAGGTAGAGATCTCACACCAAGTCCAAGGTTTTCTAATTTCATGGTCTCTCGTTTGGATGCCATTTCCATTCCTCAATCACATGCTCATATTAATAAATGACAACCAATAAACTAATGTGATAATGTATTTGGAATTTCCTTGCAAAAAAAATAACTTCTTGTTTGACCTCTTTCTGTAGTGAAAGTAGATTTCTTTCTCTAAACTAGATTTCTTTCTAAACTAGATTTCTCTAAACTAGATTTCTTTCTCTAAATAAGGGGAAGGAAAAGTTACTTTCAATCATAACACACCAATAAGATTAGCATTGAAGCAGAAGCTCAGAAACATCTAATTGCAGAAAAGATAAATCGTTTCACATTACTCTCCAGGTTCATTCAGTGTTCATATGAGCTTGGAGGAGTTGGAGAAAATATTCCCTCTAGAGAACTAGTGATCCTAGCCCTCCTAGGGATTCTAAAATTCAGACATAGCTATTGGCACTTTGTAAATGGAAGGGAAAAATTACCAAATTGGGAGAGACTTTGGTCCGATTTGGGGTAGGAAGAAATTCGACTGAATACTAGAGATGGAATAACATCCAAATCTGAGGGGGAAGATAATTTTGCCTTGATTGGAAATGGCAATAAGAGCAAGGGAAATAAGGCCCAAATAAAACCAAAGACTAGTCAGAAAAATGGCAAGAAGAAGGACTTGAGCAAGATAAAAAGTTTTCGCTGCCATGAATTTGGGCACTATGCAAGAAAGTGTTCGCACAAGAAGTATAAGAAGAATCCTTCAAGAGGAGCAAGAGGTGAAGCACTTGCCTCACAATTCGAATTAGGCTTCACCCTGATTGCATGTATGGACACCACTATAATGGGGAGTGCATGGTATCTATATTCAGATGCCTTGTTCCATATGACATGATGTAAAGAATTCTTTAGTAGCCTAGAGGAGAAGGATCTCCAGATGCACATACAAATTGGGGATGATGGGTGGTACAATACCAAAGGAATTGGTATCGTAACCTTTAAGAGGGAGTCAGACTCCCATATTCATCTAAAATATGTCATGTACGTACTTGGGATGGAGAGGAACCTGCTCTCTATAGTTGTATTGGAGGATCATGGCTATGATGTTGTTTTCAATAAGGGGAAATCCTTTCTGAGACATGTAGCTACCGAGCAAGTGAAACTTATTAGCTTATTATCACTCGTAGCTCTTTTTTGGAGTAAGACCTCATAACTAGTTAAAACATTCTTTGTCACATTTAACGCCTCTTCACATTTCTACTCTTTTTACTTAGATTGTGATGACAACCCTGGATTGTCAAATACTTCATCATTTGTTCTCTTCCCTAATCGTGTCGATATTGCTTTAAAGTTTGTTGTGTCTTTTTCTTTTATTTTTCTATATATTACTTCCTACCAACAGGCCATTTCCTCAAGGCTAATTTTATTTTCCTCCACTAATCTTATCCAATCATTAATTACAAGATTAATTTCAATGCTTCCTGTAGTAAAAAAGCAAATGTTCTTGCAAAAATGTCCTTCAATTTCCAACTGGACCAGCTTGACATAATACTTTGAAAGCATAAGTATGTTGTTCCTCACCATCCACCAAATGGTTCTCAGACCGATGAACCTACTTCATAACGACATCGAAAAATATATTATCTTCACCATCGCTTAAGAAAGAAGCACATATTCTCCATTCCCTTTTTCACTCCATAATGGTGATCTTGAAGTTGTTTCGATGAGAATTGAAACCACGAGCTCACATCATCTACAATTTTTAACTCTTATTCCTAAAGAAGGTAGTCACCTTTTCACACTTAGACTATTTGGCTATCCTTTCATGCCTAACACCACACTTGGTGCCTATTGTGAGTAGGATGATGATAGTAGGTGCGCAAGTGTCTTCCTTATGACTCGATAATAGAGGAAACTAGTCACCTCAGACACAAATGGACAAGGCGAGAAGTATATGAATGACCTAAGACTACAAATTGAGAGACATTAGCAATATTAGAGTGGCGTATAGATAATCTTGAGGATATCTTGGAGGAAACGATTATATCCATGGAGGTGCTAGCTGATGCACCTGACTTTCACAGTAAGTCCAGATGAATATTGTGGACATATGCTATTAGAACGATTTGAGAACCATATAGGTGAATAGATCACATACTAATTGTGTGATGAGGTGCATTTTTAGCCTTAGTATAGGCATGCCAAAGAGGAATTTGGATTGAGCACAAATATTGTACATGTTGACACCCAATCTTTGGGATTAGGAAAGCTTATGTAAATATTCTAAATAGCAAAAAATAAAGGAAGATAGAAGACGAAGAGACATTGGGAGATGAAATCCAATAGTCTCCCTATCCATGTCTGTAGTCATATTATCTTTTAATGCTAAACACAATTTGATTCAAAGTTACAAACTTGGCCTGACATGGTAAGAGAGCAACAGGTTCCAATTCAACTCTCCCCTCTTGTAGCTCATATTCATTGACATATTCCCTACCATTATTTCGTTAATAAGGCTAAGAACAAAAGATGTCGTCATTTAAGGCCTTAAGATGGATCTGAAGGCTTTTCTCTAGAAATTTTCAAGGTGGGAGAAGTGGTAAAAATGACACATAATGTTGATTCCTGCAAATATTCTGCTCTAAAGTATGGTTGGAAAATAATATATTGATCCAACCACAATTATTTATACTTTCCTCTTGGACCGTATCTAATAACATATGAAAAAATTGCTTTACCTAGAAAATCTAAGTAAAAGGCCTACTCACATTGCTTAGCAGAACATAATATGCCATCCTCAAAATCCTCCACCTCCTCAAGTTAAAAAATAATATTAGGGGAAGGAAAAATTACTTTGAATCCTAACACACCAATAGGATTTTTGCTACTTGTTTTATCAAGAAATATAATTCTATTAATGAAACAAGATGACTATGTAATCAACAAATGTTAGAGCTCAAAATAGTTTTGTGAAAAAATTCCATCACCTAAGGAGAACATATAGACAAGGGAGATACTAAAGAAGGAGATTCCAAAGATGAGGCTCCAATAATAGGTACAACTTAACCTCCACCCATCAATATCTCATTCTAGTAGTTTGAGTTAATTTTATTGTCCCTCTTTAATGCATCCATCAGTACAACACATGAACTCTTGAAGCCTAATATTTTCATACATTGAAAAGGCTTTGTTGATCCAATCCCTCTACTCTAGTACTTCTCACATGGATACATTGTCAATATATTGTGTGTAAACTTAAGATAATTTGTGATCCCATTTTTAGTATCATGAATTAAATATTCCCATACATTCTCTACTTTATTTTGTATAAACATGAGAAAGATATATGAAAACTTGACGTACTAGTGACGTGACTTCTAAATAGTCCACAACATCATAAGCTGATCCATAGAAACATCAATAAAAGTCAACCCATATTAAATAGTTATCAATTTAATAATTCATTATATAGTTTAATATATGTTATTTTATAAATAAACCATGGTTGATAATAATTTTGTTAACAATAACAAAAAATCTTATATAGTAGAATATGTTTGTATGTTTTTTCGTTAGCAAAAACAAAGTTGATCATATTTATATTTGATTTGAAAAAAAAAACGCATAGTAGATACTTATAGCATTCACAAGGAATTTAGGTCATTATATTCTCGTTACAAATCTCTATCTCAATATTTTAAATTCCAGCAAAAAAATTAAGAAGCCCATAACCCTTTATAAAATTGATTGTAAACATCTAGTATTTTAAATATTTATAATTAAATTATACCATGATAAAAGTTTAATTACTTCAAATAAGGAAATGATGTACTCTATCGTCACCTACAATAGAGTACTCTCACAAAGGTCTATGTAAATATGACATTCTATTCACTCAAGGTTGATTATTGTGAAAAACATTTGGAGTTATACTCTTCACCTAGCCATAGACCTTATTGCTCCAGATATTTCAAAAACAAGTTTCATGTGAGCCATCAATCCATTACTATGTTGTATCTTCTTAGCATTGTCCTCAATTAAACAAGAAAAAGTGATGTCATCTTCTCCTTCTTATCCCTCCTTATATAGAATACATTGATGGTAAGGAACCCAACCCTTATGGTACACCTATCATTATATAATTATTCATTTGTCTTAACATTTTCCATTCACATAAACCTACGTTATATATTATTCTTCCTTTGTCTTCAATTTTGTAATAATCAATATAATAATTAATTAGTAAAATTTATACTTGTTACAAATTTCAAATTTATGAATGGAATGTCAAGAAAATGCATCATGTAGATATTGAACATTGCATATCTTAAATCAATATAGAATTTGCATATCTTTAAAAATTGCACCACTAAAAGCTGCACCAATGCTCATTTTGCACATACCAAACAAGATTTTAGAAGGAGACCAAAATTCCATATGAACACCACCAGTGTAGAACTTTAATTTGAAAATCCCAAAAACCCAACTTTCCCATTCAATAAGAAAACGATAGATAGGAAATGTAGGTGAACATGTTGAAAAGCATAACCACTTGGTTCTTTCTCATATAACTTTTCTTGATGAATGAAAATAGTGTATTCCTTTGTAGAAAAGTATGAGCTTTGAAATGATCCATGATAATTGCATATTCTTGGGACTTAGTTTTCAAGGCAAAGTCCAACGTTCACGCTAAAATAACTACAATCATCAATAACCACTTGGTGAATGTTAGTATTCAACCAGTAAACCAACCACACTAGAATTTGAAACCAAATAGGTCAAAATGAAAATTAAGTATGTTAATACAAGAGTTCAATAAGAACTTGAATTTGGTTACTTGTGACTACTAGGGAGATATTTCTATTAAAGGAAGTCATAACACAAGCAACAATACAACAAAGTATAAGTGATATGAATGATGAAATTACCAAATATGTAAGTGAAGGACTAGGAAATTTATGGTGATCATGGGAATGATAGATCTCAAAGAAAACATCAAAAAAAATTATCCACCCTCAAAAACCCTGCCCAAAACATTGAAGTGTGGTTCAAAACAGATTTTGGTAGGCTATTAACACTACCAACAATGATTCCCTCTCCAATTTCACAAGAAGCTCCTACTCAAGCTACCTCCTCCACTATGGTTATAGTAAGTCCTTGCAAATGTGTGAGCTACAAGAAATTAAAACTGCCTTGGAATCTCCACCAATATTAGGGAACTCGACTTCTTTGCATGCCCTAACTATTTTGTGTTGATTGATCAGTTAATTAGATGATCATTGAGTTTGACTCAAGTCCCATTGCTTGAATGACCTTCCACTAGTTCCTCCAAAAGTTAGAACTAGTTTAACTGGCAACAACTTGAGATAATTGACCTTTATTACTACAAATTAGCAATCACATATGCAGAACTGAAATCTAGCTCCTCCAACTTGAATTTACTGAGTAAACTAGTTGACACAAGCCATGTCACACAAGTTAACATCATCCAAGTTGTCTGTTGATGTGGAAATTTGAATTTCTCCAATTTAATCAAGGAAAAATCAAATTGAGAATTTCTTACTGCATTTTTCAACACATAGTTCACTAGAATGTATTACTTTCACTATGAACTTGCCATTGTTCACATGTTAAGTTCATAAGGTTTTGGGCTGATGTGGTTCTATGTGTTGTCTATATAAAGAATAGGTGTCCATGTCATGCTATCGAAAACAAAACTCCCTATGAAATGTGGTATGGCCACATTCCTTTGGTGAGGCATCTCAGGGTTTTTGGTTCCTCTTGTTATGCCTTCATACCTAAGGAACAGATAAAAATACTCAGTGCAAGGAGTCACAAATGTATCTTCTTTAGGTACTCATACCTCCAAATAATACCATCTCTATGATGAAGTGAATAAGAAGTTTATAATATCTAGAGATGTTATCTTTCTTGAGTCTTCCACGATTGACAATGTTGTTGAGTGGCAACTTAATCGTTTGGATAGATTCGAACATGCAAAGTATTTTCAAGAGTTTGATAGTGAGATTCCACATCTCCTTCTCTTAGCTCTATACTTTCTATGAAGAGCCTTGAAGAAATCAGGTTGAAGGAAATTCCTTCCCCTGCTTTGTCAGGAAAGAGCTAAGAGATTATTGGTAGCAGGTAGTGTTAGGTCCCTATAATACTAGTGATTACCCCATTACTATTGTAGTTGTACCTCTTATTAATATTGGTGTGCCCCTAATGCCCCCATATTGTTATTATTGTGCCCCATAGAATCCCTCTATTGTTATTTTTGTGGCTTTATATTATTATTGTT
>APFE031337589.1:86828-110446 GCA_000404065.3 Pinus taeda
CAAGGGAAAGTTTTTACACAAAGCTATTTATGAGAAGGAAATGTTGGCAATACTCCATGCACTTAAGAAATGGCGACCCTACCTAATGGGAAGACACTTCAAGGTAAGAACGGATCATGATAGCCTTAAATACTTTTTAGAACAAAGATTATCCTCTGAAGAGCAACAAAAGTGGGTCACAAAGATGTTGGGTTATGACTTTGAAATCATATACAAAAAAGGGAAACAAAATGTGGTGGCAAATGCACTTTCAAGAAAGGATGAGGATGTGGAAGCATTGTTGTGCGCCATTTCTATTATCCAACCAGATTGGATAAACGAAGCAAGGGAGAAATGGAAGAATGACGAAGAAGTTTGGGCACTTATTCAAAAGTTACAACAAGATTCCAGTACATCTGATACATTTAGCTGGCAAAATGATTCATTATGGTACAAAGAATGTTTATATCTCTGTAAGAATTCCTAGCTAAAACAAAAGATTCTTATGCAATTGCACACTCTCCCTTAGGAGGGAACACAGGATTTTAAAAAACTTACCACATGGTTAAGAAGGAATTGTTTTGGGATGGCCTTAAATCTATTCAAAAGTTTGTGGTGGAATGTTTGGTTTGCCAACAAAATAAAGTTGAAACAATTAAGACACGGGGTCTATTACAACCTTTATCCATTCCAAGCCAACGTTGGGAGGAGTTTCAATGGATTTTATAACAGGTTTACCCAAGTCTGAGGGAAAGAGTGTCATCATGGTGGTAGTTGACAGACTTACCAAGTATGCACACTTTTGTGCATTATCACATCCATTTAAAGCTAGTACAGTTCCTACTGCATTTATGGAAACAATTCAAAAGCTACATGGAAACCCAAAGATTATTGTAAGTGACAGAGATCCCATTTTCACTGGAAATTTTTGGACAGAATTATTTTCTTGTCTTGGTACTCAGTTAGCTCATAGCTCATCTATCATCCTCAATCTGATGGGCAAACTGAGATAGTAAACAAATGTTTGGAAGGATATCTTCGTTGCTTTGTATCTGATAAACAGACACAATGGGTTAAATGGTTGCCTCTGGCTGAATGGTGGTATAACACTTCCTTCCATACAGCAACAAAATGACCCCATTTATGGCACTTTATGGGTATCAACCACCATCCATCACATCATATTTAAGAGAAAATTCTAAGGTTCAGGTAGTGGAACATCACATCGAACATCAACAACAGTCCTCCAACTCTTAAAGGATAACCTCGTGTTGGCACAGAATAGAATGAAACAACAGGCAAATCAACATCGCAGTGAAAGAAGTTTTGATGTAGGTGATTGGTATTCCTACGGCTACAACCATATAAGAAAATGTCCCTCAAGCAAGCTAAGAAGGATAATAAATTATCACCAAAGTATTATGGTCCATACAAGGTGTTGCAAAAGATTGGTACTAGGGCATACAAATTGGAGCTTCCTGCAACTTCTCGATTGCACCCAGTTTTCCATGTTTCGTGTTTAAAGAAGGTTATAGGTGACAAGCTCCTAGTTCAAACAATATTGCCAAAAATTGACGAGGAAGGAAAAATTATATTGGAACCATAAGTAGTCAGAGAAACAAGAACTCAACAACTACGAAATCGATCAATTTCGGAGTGTCTTATCAAGTGGAAGAACTTATACACTGAAGATTCCACGTGGGAGGATGAAAATTTTATACAGAAGCATCCAAAACTACTCAAGCATTGAGGACAACACATTTTTGAAGGAGAGGGGCATGTTGGGTCACTATAATACTAGTGATTACCCCATTACTATTGTAGTTGTACCCCTTATTAATATTGTTGTGCCCCTATTGTCCCCATATTGTTATTACTGTGCCGCATAGAATCCCTCTATTGTTATTTTTGTGGCTTTATATTATTATTGTTAGGTCGGCTGGGTTATATTGTGACTCCTTAGACTCCTATATATAGAAAGGAGGTGTTATCATTTGAATCATCAAATAATTGTTCATTTATGTAATGTAAAGGAGGTTGCCCCCTCAAAGAGGCTGAATTCTAAGGCATTGATCTATCTTTTCTATCTTTTCTTGAGCTGGTTTCATAACAGGTAGCCAAATCTAACAAGAAGTGAGGGTACATGCAAGATACAAAGCAAGGATTAATGTAAAGGAGTAATGCAAAGGAGTGTACTGACTATATACATATCATCAAACATATTTCATCCAACTTAGGATGCCTTGAATCATGCTTGGTCAGTCATAAGATAATGTTGGTCACAACCTCTATAGCTTAAATAAACAAGTGGTAATACTCTTCATCAACAAGTGAAAGGGAGAAAGACACATAGAGGAAACAAATGGAATGAATTTCAGTTCTTGCAACCATGCATGTCATTGAAGACATAATGATACGACAATGACAAGAAATCTTTTAAGCTACACTAAGAGGTGTATTTCAAAACATGTGCTTTGTTTTCCATACCTAGCCTCCAAAGGGTTATGCATCAGATGGAGTCTTCATCGGTACTGATATTCTATCATACCTTGGGTTCCTTGGTTTGCTTATTTTTATCCTCATCTCCTTGAGAGTCAGCTATCATGTCATCTTTCTTCGTGGCCCCTGAGAGACACAATTGTGTAGTGTCAGTAGGTAGTGACTGTTGTGGGATGAGGCCATGGGAGGACACATTTACACAGTTTTAGGATGTAAGTCACTGCTATAATATGAGGCCCTTGGAGGACAAATCTATGCAGTTTCAGGATGCAAGGCAGACTGGGTAGTTAAGGGACAAAAGTGCACAGTTTCTAGAGATAGTGGGTTCCAGCAGAGGGAAGGAGATTGGAGGAAACCACTGCACATTTTTGAATGTTAAGGGAAGTTGGGATTTCTGCACATTGCACAGTTCCAAAAGGCAAGGGAAAACCTTGAGGGTTACATATGTGAAGTGTGTAGTTAAGGAAAGTTGGTTGAGGCTAGGTTGCTAAGGAAAGTCTAAAATTTGGCTAAGTGTGGGATGAATGGAACTGATGTGAAAAGTGATAAAAATTGACTATGATCACACACTTGGAAACTTAGCGATACAACATAGACCATCCAAAACATATAACACATACTTCGCTTAATGCAACAACCTTTGTGGCAGCTTACGACAAGTGCGGCTCTGATGATAGACTTTGGGAGGATAAAGGTGATACTTGTGTAAGAGTGTGTGAAATGAGTGTGAAACAGGTCTATGTGGAAAGGATAACCCATTCTCATAAATATTCCCCCTTGAAGCAAAACAAACCTCCCTTTTCATGACAAGTGATAACCCCCATGCCCAAAGATGACACATTCTATGTAAATATAAAAGCATGAACAACTCTTAAGATCGAAAGGGGAGCTTGAGATCATAAACTTAACAATAAGTGACTAAGGAACGATCGATCACAATATCCATAGTAGGTTCCGAAATTTAAGTGCAGGCCAAAATTTTGGAGGTTGTTGCAGCCGCTACAATAGAGGCTTCACCTTCTTCCTATCTTCTTTTTCAACCATTGTCTTGAATTCTACGAACTTGGAGAATGTCTCATCTTTCTTCCACATGAAGAAGATCCAACACTTCTGTGAGAAGTCATCAATAAAAATGACAAAATTCTTCTTATAGAGATTCAAATTGACGAATACCAAGACCAAGGCCATTTACCTATTTTCCACTCCAAGACTAAGACACTAGTTCTATTGACTATCAATATTATTCTCTTTTCTTCCTCTTCAATTCCCTTTTGCTTCGACCTCCTTAACACCAAGATATCATCATCACAGAGACTGACATCTCTTTACTCACCATGACATTTTCTCTATGGTAGTATAGAGACGTCCTCACTGTGTAATACTGCAATATAATGGCACCTAAGTTGTGAGGCATCAAACCCTTCTCACTGTGGTAGTATTAAAGTGTAATGATACCGAATTATGAGACCTTCAAACTCTTCTTGTTGTGGTAGCTCTGAATTGTGGTAACACCAAAGTTTTCATTATAATTGTTATTTGAATCTCAGAGGTATACCCGAACTCCTTGACTGTGAGATAACACAAAACTTACCTCTACAATATTTTATCTTTATCCAAGCTCCTTTAGCCAATTTTCCTTTGCAATCCTGTAGCTTATCTGAGCTTCTTCACTGAACTGATATTCGAACTTATCTCGTGTTGAAATGCAAATACCCTTCACACACATATATATTGGCTTTTCTATATAGATAAGTCGACATGTTTATATGAATATGTGTGTCTCCATAAGGTGAAGCCCACATGAGTTATTCACTTTATCTAGAGGACGAATTGAAGAGGAGAACTTGTGCCTGTCTTTGGAGGGCTACTCGACCACTCTATTGACTCATATACATTTGTAATAGGACCAAGAATGGTTCTTCATACATGAAATTGACTACATTTGACTCTTATGAAAAATCCTAAAGGCTCTTAATGGGATCCATCTAAAAAGAAAACTTCTTTCTCATGAAACCCATGAGTCAAGCATACAATCATATTATTTTTCTTCTTTACATAAATTACACAAAAAACATAATTACACATGTCATTATGAAGACCGAACCTAGTTACACTTTTCAACACTTCCTCTTAACTAGGGAGGTATTCATAATGGTACTTGGCCATGCTCAATGAAGAATTTCTCATAAGAAGAATCATATTGGTATCCCATATTTATAGCATCATATCAACCAACACTGTCACATAGAAAAGCCTTGACTAATAGATCTATCTCTCCACAAAATCTAAGCTCAATGTTGGCAAGACCAATGATTTATAGACACTCTCATCATTATCTCTCCCCGAATATACCCCACCAGAGTTCTTAGGTTGTGTTCCATTACGACTATTCTAATCTTAGATTCCCAATCCTCAAAGAATACAGGTCCTCTACGACTACTCTTATCTTGGATGACTTATCTCATCTTTAAAGAGGATCGGATGCCAGATATTTAACCAGTCCTTCATAATTTCTTTCCAGTGAAGACAATAATGATGTGTCTATCTCTCCCTATTAATTATGGAGGACATATCTATTCCAATAAAGGAATGTACTCATTCCTATAGAAGGAATGTACCTAAGCTCCCTCTTGGCTTAGGAATTTCTAAGTTTCTTCCATGATCCCTCTTAATTAGGGACCTACAACAACTTCTCAAGTGTAAACAAAAACAAAACCAATCGCTTGAAGAGATCCTTCCTTTGATGTCATGAATTTATTTGTCAAGTAGTCTTGATCTTTTGGGACATCTTCATAGGTCACAAACCATACACCAATTTCATCCATGAGTCAGTCATGTTATCATTCCTTTCATCGGAAAGTGATCCATCATTCAATTTGCCTTCTTCATGCTATCTTATTTGGAAGGATCTTACACCCTTCTACATGGAGTTCTTGGAAGACCTACATAAGACCATCTAGATATTGTTAAAAAATATGAAATGAACACTTAAATCAAAATCAATTTTGTGATGGTGTTTCATCATGACATCTTCCTTTTGGAATTAACATCCTTCTTACATGTTCACACATCTCTTATATATATATATATATATAATATATATATATATATATATATATATATATAATATATATATTGTCAAGGATCTCCATCTTTTGCAAACTTCCATTAGATTATCCATATCTTTCAGGGATGTTTCATAGTCAAATATTTCACTTCTTGGAATGTGTTGACTACCTTCTTCCATGGTTTCATAGTCTATTCTCTCTTCATTTCTTTCTTCACACATGACATTCCTAGGAACTTCCAACCAGAGTTCCTCTAGTTGCTATCAACCACCTCATATTCCATATGAGGACATATTATGTTGATTTCATCTAGTGTGACACATGCCTTACGGAATCAACTTTCATGGGAGGGGATTCCTTTTCTTTGATCATGCTTCTCAAGATAGAGTAGTGATCCATGTTACCTACAACCATACAACATGACTTTATAATATTGAATACAAGCATCTATACCTATTTTACCTTTAGGTTATCTACGATTATTTCAACAGATTCCTTGATTGAAAAGAGCTTCAACTCCTTGATTTGCTTCATCTCTTATGCCATCATACCATTATCCTATGAATTCCACAAGTTAGAGTTCCTGATGAAACACTTGCTTCCTCTCTATATTGGCGAACCTTCTGATATATGCGCAACTTCTGTTATGCGTATATCTTTCGTATATGTGAAGCTTTTGTATATGCACATACACATGTACAACTGCAACCTTCATATATACACAACTCCAATATATATGCGTATTTTCCATATGTGCACAACTTCTGAATATACGCATATACAGAGGTTGTGCACTATAGAGAAGGTATGCACATTTACAAAAGATACGCACATATACGGGAATTTGTTTTTGCATATATGGAAAAAAATGCGCATATACGTAAGATATGCGCATATACAGAAGTTGTGCAAAACTCTAGCCTCCATATATGTGCATGTCTTTCGTATATGCACTTCTTCAGTATAGGCACATAAGATATCCGCATATGGAGGCTGTCAGATATGCCTATATGGAGGATATGCGTATATATGGAAGTTGCACATACACATGATATATGCACATATCTTCCGTATATGTGTAGCTTTCATATATACGTTTCAAGTATATGTGCATATCTTCTGAATATGTGTATATACGAAAGAAATGTGAATATAAGTAAGATACACATATAGAGAGAATATGCACACATAAAAAAGTTCTGCATATACGGAAGATATGTGCAGGTAAAGAAGTTGAGCATATATATGGACTGTTGTGTATGCATATTATGGAAGTTGTGCACAACTTCTTTATATACTTAGCTTTTGTATATGTGCATATATGAGAGTTTCACATATATAGAGGATATACAGAAGTTGTGCATATAAGGAAGATATGCACATACATATAAGTTGTGCACATACGGAAGATATGCGATATGAAATATGCACATATACAGAAGTTGTGCTACCTCCGTATATAAAATTTATGCTTCTTTCGTAAATACACATATCTCCTATATATGTTCAAATCTTCCATAAATACGTACAACTTCTGTATATGTGCACATCTTATGCGCAACTTCCGTATATGCGTATATCTTTCGTATATGTGAAGCTTTTGTATATGCACATATTTTTTGTATATGCACATACACATGTATAACTGCAACCTTCATATATACACAACTCCAATATATATGTGTATTTTACATATGCACACAAATTATGTGTATACGCATATATAGAGGTTGTGCACTGTAGAGAAGGTATGCACATTTACAAAAGATACGCACATATACGAATTTTTTTTGTATATACAGAAAAAAGGCACATATACAGAAGTTGTGCAGAACTCTGGCCTCCATATATGTGCATGTCTTCCATATATGCACTTTTTTAATATAGGCACATAAGATATGCGCATATGGAGGCTATCATATATGCCTATATGGAGGATATGTGTATATAAGGAAGTTGCACATGCACATATCTTCCGTATATGTGTAGCTTTCATATTTACATTTCATGTATATGTGCATATCTTCTGAATATGCGTATATACAAAAGATATGTGAATATACGTAAGATACACATATAGAGAGAATATGCACACACATAAAAGTTCTGCATATACAAAAGATATGCGCAAGTAGAGAAGTTGAGCATATACATGGATTGTTGTGTATGAATATTATGGAAGTTTTGCACAACTTCTTTATATACTTAGCTTTTGTATATGTGCATATACGGAAGTTTCACATATATAGAGGATTTCCACATATACAGAAGTTGTGCATATACAAAAGATATGCACAACTTCCGTATATACGTAGCTTCCATATATGCGCATATACAAAAGTTGAGAATAACTTCAAACTTCATATATATTCAACTTTAACCTCCATATATATGTGGATCTTCTGTTTATGTGCATATACAGAAGATATGCACATGCATATAAGTTGTGCACATACGGAAGATATGTGATACGGAATATGCACATATACAGAAGTTGTACTACCTCCTATATAAAATTTATGCTTCTTTTGTAAATACACATATCTTCTATATATGTTCAAATCTTCCGTAAATATGCATAACTTCTGTATATGTGCACATCTTCCATATATGCGCAACTTCCGTATATGCATAGATCTTTCGTATATGTGAAGCTTTTGTATATGCGCATATTTTTCGTATATGCACATACACATGTACAACTGCAACCTTCATATATATACAACTCCAATATATATGTGTATTTTCCATATGTGCACAACTTCTGTGTATACGCATATATAGAGGTTATGCACTGTAGAGAAGGTATGCACATTTACAAAAGATACGCACATACGATTTTTTTTTTTGCATATATGGAAAAAAATTGCGCATATACGAAAGATATGCGCATATATAGAAGTTGTGCAGAACTCTATCCTCCATATATGTGCATGTCTTTCGTATATGCACTTCTTTAATATAGACACATAAGATATGTGCATATGGAGGCTATTAGATATGCCTATATGGAGGATATGCATATATACGGAAGTTGCACATGCACATGATATATGCACATATCTTTCGTATATGTGTAGCTTTCATATATACGTTTCAAGTATATGTACATATCTTCTGAATATGAATATATACGGAATATATGTGAATATACGTAAGATGCACATATAGAGAGAATATGCACACATATAAAAGTTCTGCATATACGGAAGATATGTGCAGGTAGAGAAGTTGAGCATATATATGGACTGTTGTGTATGCATATTATGGAAGTTGTGCACAACTTCTTTATATACTTAGCTTCTGTATATGTGCACATACAAAAGTTTCACATATATAGAGGATATACGCATATACAAAAGTTGTGCATATACGGAAGATATGCACAACTTCCGTATATATGTAGCTTCCATATATGCGCATATACAAAAGTTGAGAATAACTTCAACCTTCTTATATACTCAACTTTAACCTCCATAATATATATAATATATGTATATATATATATATATATATATATATATTATATGTGTGTGTTGTTGTGTGTGGATCTTGTTTATGTGCATATACGGAAGATATGCACATACATATAAGTTGTGCACATACAGAAGATATGCGATACAAAATATGCACATATATAAAGTTGTGCTACCTCCGTATATAAAATTTATGCTTCTTTCGTAAATACACATATCTTCTATATATGTTCAAATCTTCTGTAAATACACATAACTTCTGTATATGTGCACATCTTCCGTAAATGCGCAACTTCCGTATATGCTTATATCTTTCTTATATGTGAAGATTTTGTATATCTGCATATTTTTTTGTATATGTGCATATTTTTCGTATATGCACATATACGAAAAAAATAAATAAATGCATATACGGAAAAAAAATTGTTCATTTACGGAAGATGTGCGCATATGCAGAAGCTGTGTAGAACTCTAGCCTCTATACATACGTTTTGTGCCCTATAATTCATGTCTTCTCCTAATTTATTAAAACAAGAGGTCGATCCATGGTAATGATATGTTCATCCAGGCATGCAACATCAAATAAGATATAAATATAAAAGTAACTTAACTTGTAAACTTGATAATTTGTAAATAATAAAAGCAAAATCCATTACAACTACATTCATCAAAAGTAATGTAACATTAATAGAATATAACATTGCATCCACATAAGGATTTAAAATTCAATGAAGATGTTGTCACAAACACAAATCTAAATATATGTATTTTTATTCAAAATTGGTCCAACTATACATTTTTCTTTTTTACAAAATAGAACTTCATTTCCAACATAGATAATGGAATCTCATGCCCATAAATGACATAATGGAAAAACAACATCATGATCGATCTAAAGTATGGGTCTATAAGTTACCCTCGTCCCTCTTGGCACTCCCAAGTGGATTTCCAAATTGATATCTCTACAAAAATTGCAATAATCAATTAATTGTAAAAATTGAAAGGCATAGAATCAATTTCATTAATTCATGATGATATTTTGATCAAATAATTATTCTCACCGTGAGGATCTGAGGCAATGGAGAAGAAAACCCTTCCTAGGTAGATGGTGGAACACTTAGTGACGGATATAGGCATGGTTCAGGGGTGCTAGATGAAGGCATGGTGGAAGTGAAATAGGGAAAAGGTAGTGGGTGTGGGCGATGATACACCCCCACCGGTTGTATGATAGTGGGAATCACTGTAGAACACGGGATTAACCTAGGGGGGGGAATTGGAATGTTAAGGGTGGATGATTGAAAAAATGAGAATGGTGGATGACTAAAGGGTGGGGGTGAGCATTGGGAAGGTATTGCAGAGGTGGTTATAGGCATGGAAGAATTTATGAAGGAAAACGGTGGAGGGTGTGGGCGATGATACATCCTAACTGGGTGTACAATAGGGGGAAGTACCCTTGGGGAGGATACTGGGATGTTAATGGCTGAAGTAGTGTTCCCAATGCTAGATATTTTTTCAAAATGTTCATCAAATAAATCAATTCGACAATTTGGAATGTTCTGAGATGTGGGTCCCTCAACTGTAATAATAAAAAATGTTCTTATAGTTATGCAAATGTATTGAACATGATAATATATCGCATTTAACATAAAGCAATGCATAACATGAAATTTCCATACCAATATTGGGTATAATAGAATCTTGCATTATCTCAGGCACGTGGTCCACATTTATTTGTTTTTGAGAAGATAACTCCAATTGTTCATCCATTCTCTTTTTTTCTTGCATGAACTCGTCCAACCCTTTCAAATTGTAGTTTATCTGTCCATGATTTTGACTTGTGACCACACCACCTCTTTTTATTTACTGGACTCAAGAAACTATGTTTTCTCTTGGTAGTGGTCTTGGATGGAGTTATAGTATTGAAAAACATTTTGTTGTATTCTTGACATGAATGATTACCCCATTCATATCAGTGGCTTAGTCAATTCCCAGGAGTGCGGGATAGGGATTGTTGTCATCAACAATCTTTATTACTTCAAAATATGCTAGCGCGCTCGCTCCATCGACATCCACGGTTAATCCCTGCAATCACCCCATGGGTATAATTTTTTGTTGGTTCGCCATTCTCAACTGAATCAGAGACCATTGCAGTGTAGGTCTTCCCATTCGCTCCCATGTCTGTTGTGGTAGACCATTTGCATCTAATCCCAAATCTTGAATGACTTGATCCATCTCATATTCTTCGATCTGCGTGGTAAGTCTCAATTCATGCCCCATCCTTGTTTTATGCTTTTTGATCTTTCGGATTACGCGTGGTTTTCCTCGCACGGTCCTAACACATCTATTGGTAAGTTCCTATAACCCTTTCATAGCCTTACTCTCGCACAATAACTTCATACAAGCTTCCAGGAAAGTAGTGAGCATAGAGGGGTCCATCTCCGATTCTGGTTTATCTTTGCTTCCTGAAGTGGAGGCCTTATCGAAGATTTTCTTAGCTTCCATGAATGCTTCGCAAGCGCACTCCAAATCGAACTCATCTTCTTTCGCCAGGGCTTTGCGAACTCGGGTACTATCTTCCAATTGTTTTTCCTTGTCCTCTCTCATCGCTATTCCACTTCGGAGCACTATGTTTAAATTCAAATCTTCATCGCACGGCTCAGACCTCATCATCTACAGGTTTTGAGTCGGGGGAGGTGGTAGCACTACTTTGTCGTGTATCCTAGCTATTAGCATAGGACAATCTTCTGTCTCATGATCAAACAATGTGTAATACTTGCACGACAAACACGTTGCATTAGTGCAATCACAGGAATAGTGTCCTAGTCCTCCGTAATTGTAGCAAATAAATTATCCGTGACCTCTACTAGGTCCTCCTCCGCCTCAGCCTCGTGCGCGCCCTTGAAATCTTGTTCGCGCCAGCCCTGCATTCTCGTCAAGGGGCTACATTTCGGCCTGAACCCTATAGGTGGGAGTTCTATCCATCATCAATTCATAACTCCTACAACTATGCTCGTCATGTCCCACTGGCCTACAAAAGTTGCAGAAAAACTGTTGCGAAGTTTGTGTATACTTTTGTAACAAGTGGCAGTTATCTGTGGCATGATTTCCAGATACTTGACAGATAGCACACCACAAAGCAGGCGTCATGCTAGGTCCTGCTTGAGCTTCCAGCCCTAGAGGCATCGGTCCTCCTCCTGCAAAGTAATTTGTAAAGACCGGGCAATGGTCTTTGTCATGACCCTGACTCTTTCATTTCATGCACCATACTTCTTCATGCACTTTTGGTTGAACTGTCTTATCCTACTTCAAGCTTTGCATCTCAAGGCATGGATTCTTCAGCTGTGCATGGATCTGTTGAACTCCTAGATTAAGATCTTGCATCGGGGTCTAATGTAGTCTCATGGCAATCTCTAAGGCCTTTTCCTGAGTTGTTATCTTCTACTGCGACAATGCACCTCTTAAATGTGGTAGTACCGAAGCGACAAACCACTCGTGATGATGTCCATCTATCAAATTCATGTTGCCTTTGTGGATCGTACATTTCAACCTCTGATCTAACTCCCACAACATCTCACCTGGCAGCATCGTGATCTCTTTGAATACGACAATCAACTGTGCTTCTGATTTAGGCCTGCTAAATTCCCTATTTAGTGTTTCTTTGATGTCTGCTACTCTCGCGTTTGGGTTATCATTGGAGTACTTAATATACTAGGTTAGCGAGCGATCCTGCAGGGCACTAACCAGTGTTGATTTCTTTATATGGTCATCTGTAACACCTTGAGGTTCCCATACAAACTTCACTACAAACCAGAATTGGTCCAGATCCACATTTCCCAAGCCTTTGAACAAAGGCAACTTCAGTGTGTTTGCCATACTAAATCGAGGTGGCAGTGGAGGTGGTACGGGTGAAGTTGGAGGTAATGGAGGTGAAGCCAGTGGTGGTGTGGGCAGAGGTGGTATTCGCGGAATTCCTTGTCTTATCAGATGAATATCACTTCACGGAGAGACCTTCGCGATCCCAACCTCGTCCCCTCGCGGAGGTGAAATCAAGGGGTTGTTCTCTAGACCCTTATTTCCATCGTTTCTATATATTATTCTGCTTCGCGTAGACCCGAACATCAAGGTAACATTTTAATCCAAGTATTCCAATATTTTGTGTACTTACCTTGCAGCCCTTTGAAAAAGTGTCACTTTGCCTCACTATAGGTAACTGAGGTGTCGACCGCGAACTCAGTAACAAATCCTCCTATAATGCAATCGAGCCAATGATTGATGGCGCGCGTGATCTTATCCTCTGATGCTTCCAATATTCTTACTAGTTCTGGGGTCCACACAATAGGATCGTCAAGTTTCCACCTTCCTTGGCTATCTGCTAGCTTTGTGATCCACTCATATAGCTCAGTAGGGAAGGATGCGAAAAATATTTCGTGGATCTCTATTTATAGGTAACTGTGTAACCACTGTTCTTGTGACAGTCACAGGTTTCTGTTTTCCTTTGCTGCGAACTCGTGAATTCTTCTGTCCAACGAGCCTTCGATTTCTTTCTTAGTTGGATTCTAATGATACAACATAAAACATCTCTATGCAGATTTTGGTCCTGGCAACAGAACCATTTGTTGGCTTAAGGGGGCCTGACCTAGGTTTAATGTTAGTTATCCAAACAAATCCCTACACTACTGGCCCTTTCGGCATCAGCCCGCGGAGCGCAGACTGAAGTCTCACCCGAAGCAGTATGGGGGGATGTTGGAACCAAGTTTCCACACCCTTGAGATGGTTGTGATGTCGGTTTATTCCAACTATATCTGTCTTCGAGCAGGCTACTTTACTCTTTGCTATATCCTTCAGTACCTTCACGAAGTGTTACCATTGGATTTTGCGCAGCCATAGCCAGGGGCTGAAGTCCTTTCGCACTACTAAGGCAATGAACTACGATATGTCCTAAAATACACTAAGTATCTTACTTATCTTATTAACAAATCTTAGTTAGCTTCGCGAAAATAGATGTTCTTACTAGCATTCACTTAACCAATACAATTATACACATTCATGCATCACATAATCATTAGAAGTGAAATTCATACCCAATATAATAGATGCATAAACATGAAATAAAGATGCATAAATGATATAATACTTCTCTTTATTAATACTTCCAGATGATTACAGACTCGACTTGCCCTGCGCACTCAACTGTGGACTACTAGGCCTCTGCGCACTTAGTTGTAGAGCCTCTACCTACGCTACGACCCAAAACTTAGACTTACACTTCAAATCTATCTCTCTAATATATTCGTCGTTGATTTTCCATATTGTATATCCCTATATACTTAGAGCTTTGCTCTATTTATATAGTCCCATGGTCCGCGGACCATGGGTAGATCTTCTACAGCTCACATTACATTATCAAAATAAGGGCGGACAACCCTATGACTCTTTAACAACTACGCGCTTCGTGCCCACAAAATGCACAATCTTTACATTGAAATTACAAAATTGGATCAAAATTTGGGCTCTAAGCCCCAAAACTTCCCTTGGGGGATCCCACACCCAACAATCTCCAAACCTACTACTGGAACCTCTCTGAGACCTGGAAGACTCCCAATAGTAACTAAAACAGTGGGATCCAGAACGACCATAGCCACCTGCTGACCCACCACCATAGCTACTTCTCAATCCACTACTGTAACTGCCTCTTGATCTGTCATAACTTGAGCCTCGATAATCTCCTCCTAATCCACCATAGCTTGAACCACCAGATCAGCCCATCCTAAACCATCGTAGCTTCCAAAATGACTCCCTCCTGAACTACCAGAACTTCCAAAACAACTCCCCCCTGAACTGCAAAACTTCCAAAATGGCTCCCCCCTGAACTAATGTGTAGATGTGAAATCACAAGAGAATCACATAGATAATCAAAGAAATTGAAATGAATTCACTTAAAGATAGAAGAATGCAGATACTTCTTGTGTTCTAAAGGGAAATACTAAATTAACTGTATTTAAGATGTTGGTAGGACACTTCTCTCAACAATAATATACTTGCAAATTTTTTCCCCTTGAATTTGTTTGCTGGACATAAAATATATAATATTAGTATTACTTCACACCAAAAATTAACTGATCAGTATGAAAATCCCACAGGATGATAAGTCAAGATACATTTGTTGAGAGTGCAATGGCTCATCACTTTGAATACGATCACTGATATTGTGCTTGAAGAAAAAATTTGCGAAACATTACTTGATATTAAACAATGAACCATTATTGGCAAAGAAGAAGAGTGGTTGTACTCTTGGTTGTAGATTTCTTACATTCTTCACAGTCTACTGGAAAGCACACCA
The DNA here is from genome assembly GCA_000404065.3 of Pinus taeda. NCBI lineage: Eukaryota > Viridiplantae > Streptophyta > Pinopsida > Pinales > Pinaceae > Pinus > Pinus taeda. Next base: position 102,191 of record APFE031337589.1, read on the forward strand.
GATTTCTTACATCTGATCAAAAATTGTGAGTTCATTTGAAGGAGATATGACAAGCATGCCATTCATACAAGTTAGGTTTTCTCTATGTTATGTTTCTTTTCTTTATCCACATTATTTTTTATGGGGATAAACAATTGTTTATTTTTCATTATTGTTTTCCATTGCATTTGATTTGTGTTACATGAAGATACAAATATATCTTCCACCTAGGTTTCATGAACATTAAAAGTTGATATCTACCTTAGCCTTTGATCTATCAATAATTAAAGAAACACCATATTCAAACTAATTGTTTTTCTCATATTCGTAAAACTTAGCTTCCACCCTAGGTTGTAAGTATCCATGTGATAGCTATGTGTAGGAGGCTCTGTGCTAGTAAATTTATGTGAAACCATTTTGTTCTAATCAATTATTATAATGAGAATGCTTGGCACATTTTAAAGGTTAAAGTCTTGGCATAATTCTAAGGGTAAGTCTTGACAGTTGTTGCAAACAAATACAAATATTTGTACTTACAAATCTGAGGCAACTTCTGTGAGTTGGCAATTTCTAATCTTTCAACTATCCCTTGGTATGGGTGAATTATGTATGCACAGTTTAAGCTTATCCAAGACAAACAATCCAACACTAATGTAAATTCTTTCTTGAGGCTACTGTGGAAGATTTTTTCTACAAAACTACATCATACTTACATATTGTGGTCTAGGTGTTAACAATGATCACTAAAGTTATTTTAGTAGACAACCTTGTATAGAAATTGCAATCAGATTTTGCTTAAAGGTGACTTAATTGTATCACATTGATTCTAACATGACAACATCAATAAAATGATATAAGTCGTTGCAACTGGTATACCTATGTTTGGTGCATTAATCACTGTATGACACTGAAGGAATCTGGTGGTATTCGCGATCAACACTATCGCTTGATTGACAACAATATGAACCTTGTGTTGTACAACATTTGTATTGACTGTGAAGGATTTAAGGAGGAGTAATTTTGTTTTTGCTAAGCCTAGCAAGGATTGTCAAATAGATTGTTTATTGGTCCCTGTGGTATACATTCTTTGGATCTTTTTTTCTCCCTCAATTGTACCATTTTTTAAGATCATTTAAAATATTAGATTCATAGGATAGGGTACCATTAATCATGTGAGCCAATGATCTTGGATGTTTTCTGAATGAATTCTTCAAAACTTATTGCCATTCGATCTTCCAAAATGTGGAGAGAGTTTTGTTGGTTGGAATAATGTTACAAGTTATAATAACAGAGTTTCTGTTTTGCTTCCACCTTGCATTATTTTTTGTGGATATGGGTAAGCAATATGTTCTTTGCGTAAAGAATAAATTCTTGTGTGTAGAATCATTGAGTTTACTATGGTAATGACCGTAACATTTTGCAGTATTTTGTTTGTTGGCCTGTGCTTTAGTGGTTGAGTGGTTAATACACGACATCACCATGTTAATGACCCAAAGTCAAAATTAGAGATCATAGTAATTTGGTTGAATTTTGTGGGATTTCTATGCAATATTAATTCAATAATTAATAAAAAAATAGAGTGAGGCATCTTAAATCAACTTCTTTTTATAAAGCTTTAGAATTTCATTTTTGCTACATCTATGCATCTTATTTAGATTTGCCCATTCCATGTCGTGACTACATCTCTGCATGTTATTTAGATTTTCTCATTCCCATGTCGTGATTGTTCCTCAATTTACACCTTAAGGCATTTCCTTTGCAACATCTGGTGCAAGTGTTAGTTTAAATATTTTTTACTTCAATTATAAGTAATTATGTTTTGACAAGGTGTACATAATCGTATTATATTTGACTATTCATTATATTTCTTCTAACTAAACTATGATACAATACTTGTTATTTTTCAAAATCAATAAAAATATTTTAGAAAAATTGAGACATGGTATAACATTTATTAAAATTTCATGGTAAAAATGATTAGTCTAGAGCTTTAATTGTTAATTAAATTGTCTATTGGGTAGGTAAATGTTGAAATTGTTTAGAAAAATAGTTACAATGTTTAAGGTTAATCTTAATTAGAGGTAGAGGGGTTAAAAACATAAAACCATATGATGGCATCTCCATTTCCATATTGATTGCAACTCCCAATATGGAATTCTATTGAGAACCTTTACCTCAAGAATGAATGCCACTGCCCCAATTCCTCTTCTTCTTCCTTGGGCCACATTTAGTATAGTATGTGGAATTAAAAGAGTAGATAGTAGTGCACTCTGCGGAAGTGAATTCTCTCTCAATGTTCCCCTTACTGATACATGTGAATCCCGGTTATCAAGCATATTCAGAAAAAAATCATGGCTTTCGTGCATATTCGGAAAAGAATCATGGTTGTCAAGCATATTCAGAAAAGGACAAAGTTGTTTCTTAACCTGCCCCTAAAACGCATTCGAGGAGATGAATTGAGGTCTTGACCTAAACCTAAAACCTATTTAAAGAGATGACACCTATTTATCTTGATGTGTTGATATCGACTATTAGAGTCTTGGCTTTCAAGATCTTTTATGATTTCTTAATGACGTATTTGATTTTATAACTTAATAATATCTTTCATATAAATAAAATCAATATAAATAATATATACATAACATTGCAATTTTAACATATTTCTTTTGATATAAATACTTTTAACATTATAATTCATTAAAATTCTAATAATGTAAGGGAAAAAAATTATTATGAAAATATAAAATAAATAATTTTTAAAATCAAATAAATTAAATTTGATCTTAATGAAGGTTAGTGATTATCATACATCATATTTCTCTCTCTCACACTTACATATAAAATTAAGATAATATGCAATTATGATAATAAATGGGTGAGTGTGTATACATATGTTATGTATTAACAAAAAAAAATTACCCATGTAAATTAGTTTAATAAATCTAGGAAAAAAATAGAAAAAATAAATATATATAAAAAAGGTTTTTGCCAATATAAACTAGTTTCATAAATATAAAAGAAAATTAAATATGTCAATTCTTATGATCATTTAACAATTAGAATAAATTAAATAATTTAAATCAGTTTAAATTGCAAAATTTATGATTTTAAAAATTTATTTAAAATAAATTTATTATAATAAAATAAGGTAATATATAATTTATTAAATAATATTTAAAATTAACATTTACCAATTATATATTTTTAAAAATTATAAAACATTAAAAAAAAACTACATTTCAGAGAAATTAATCTTTTAAACTTAATAAATTAATTAATATTAAATTCCCATGTGTATTTTCAAAGAAATGATTTGTAATTAAAATCTCTTCTAAGTATGTGTATTTACAAATCCAACTGCTTAGATTCCAAATCTCAGATTTATGAACAATGTTCAAACCACAGTGTTGATAAAATGAGGTTAAGGTTAAACTGCAGAGTCGAAATCCCTCTGGTTGTTGCAGTTCAGGTTTGATCCGTAGCTCACCCGGAGAATGTCACAAAATCTTTTGTAAAAGCCAATGCGATCCTCCTCCTCCTTGACGTTTCCTTTCTTGCACTCCAACCCACTGTTGATGATGTTGGTAACCATTCCATATCCCACAGTTCGCAAGGCGGCCATGTCGCTGTTGGATGGACTCCATTTCTCAGTCATCCATCGTGGCAGGAAGGCTTTGGAGGCTGGGCGGTCATCCATAACCACATCGCCATCTTGAACGAGACCGTGGGATTGTTACCAACGATGTTAGGGTTGTTTATGCCATCAAATCTGATTGCCTCCCCGGTCGCTGCATAGTTGAAATTCCTAAACAATACAAAGCAAATTGAACAAATGGTGCATGAAGGTTAAATTTGTTACGGATACTTTTTTGAGTGTGTCTGTGTAGAATACAGTTAGAGGAATTAAAATTGGGAGATATAGAAACCAGTGACCATGATAATTAAAGGGGCCCTTGTCCATAGTAACTCTTTCCAAGTGCATTGGGCCATTGGATGGTTTCATCACAATAACAAGGAGGATCACCTACCTCCTCTTTGAAACAATAACCCCGCGAGTATTGGTTGGGAGGGGTCGTCACCCATCCGCTTGTTTAGCAATATATCATAGAAAATGAGATGTAAAGCCAAGTAAGATCACAATGAGAAAGCACAAGTAGTAGAGATGAAATATGACCTGAGGTTTCGTGGGAGGATTGTCCAAAGAAAGCAGCGAGCTCTCTTTTCCGAGTAGTGAGATTGCCGGTGGTGCTAAAGCCGGGAAAATCATTGGCAGCCGTAATGAAGGTAGAATAGTTGTAGAATCCTCATGCCATGCAAACGTCGGTGTTTCTGTGCTTCAATAACTCATTGAAAATGCTTTCAGTGATGATAGATGAAACTGCCTGTCCACTATGAGTAGAATGTGAGGGAGGAGACGGTGAGGGAGGCATAGGACTCGATCTTCTGCATTTGCTTTGGCAACCCTGCCTGCAATAGGCCTCCGTGTTGCCACACCATCCCCATATGCTGGAGCACAAGTCATCTCGACAAAGTGTGCCACTTGCTTTCTCTCCACAGTCATGATCTGTAGATACAAAATACAAATTCATTATCGTCATTACAAGCAAGGTGATTGCCATCATAGAGAACTTCATCGATTTCATATTTTGGACACTCGCTCTATGTTAGCACTGCATTAATTGCAAGTTTCCACTTGAACCATCTGCTGCTCAGTTTGCATTCCCATATTTTGCACCTAAACTAGCCCAACAGATGTGGATGTGTGCTACTTGTTAAGCTCCATTATGTTTTTACCAACTGCTGCCTACAATTATGGTAGTAAACTGCAGTCTTTCCTTAATTTCTAGAAACCAACTGCAGTAATTTGCTTAAATTAAGGAAATCAACTGCAGTTAATTAATTTTCTTGTTGGGAGCTTCTGAAGTGGTCCATTACTCCATCTAGAGTTCTCTACCTTGATCTGTGGAACACCTGACACATAGCCATTAGAAGCTTGATGGAAGCTTGGCTATAAATTCATATGTTTGGTCCCCAAGCTAGCATCTCAATTCCCTTCAGTTTTTACACCATCTAGCTCAGAGAGTAGAGCTTGGAAGTGCCTTCAGACTTTCTGCATTCTTTTCTTTTGCTTGGATTGAAGCTGGAGTGTTGTTTTCAGTCAAGAAAGCAAGTGGAATGTGGAAGCGTAATAGAAAAGTTTTGGTTTATAGCAAGAGCGTTATTAATGGCTGGAGGTAATTTATTTTTACTGGGCATTAAATCTTCATTCCAATTTTACGATTCTTTAAGTTCTTATTCCACATATAGAATCGTTGTTATACATTTAACATTGGTATCAGAGCATAACATTTATCTATGCCTTGGTGTGTTCTGCTTACCAAAATTATCTTGTTATGATAATGAAAATCACAGTCCATGCCCCGAAAAATTTAGTCGCTTTTTAACGAATGGAGAATGATTCTGGCTTTCTTTTTCTTGTTAGAAAATATCATATTTGTCATTAGATTTTTCCCCGATTTGCAAGATTCTCAACGGATTTTGTTTTGAAAATCGGTTCTATTGCTTGACCAAGGGGTTGGAATTGAAAGAAGGATCATTCCTCGATTCAGAAGAATAATATAAAAATGCCCATGACATATGCGTCCAATACAAGTGTATGGCATCCATGTGCACATGATATCAGCGTGCCAAATTTTGTAAACTTTTGAGGCAGGGAAATTGGTACTGATTTTACATTACTACAAATTTGCAGATGAAACTTCAAAAACAGAAGTTCCCAAATTCTTGTTATTGCAAACCATTGACTTCTCGTGCAAAATTGATTTCTTATTTATTTATTCTTACTCGGTTTCGACAACGATGCCACTTGCAACTCTGATGGCGGTAAGACCATCCTTATATAAGGGTTGTATCATGAGATCTCTCAGATCTTTTGGTAATTTCCCGTCGATATATTCGGTCTCCTGTAAAACAAATTATTAATACCCTCATTCACATCAACCAAATGAAATACCTTTGCAAATTAACCGTAGCAGCTAGGGCTTTTGTCCCATTGTTGTGTGAAACCCTTTATCGATCCGCTGTCGACCTCCACAGAGATTGTGTTTCCTGTAGGATGAAAAATTAATTTTATTTTAATTAAAATTATTCCCAATGTCCTGAATAGTTATTTTGCTCCAAAGAATAACGATAATTTTAGATTGCTTCATTCCTTACATCTGTCTTTCGTGTTGGGGTTGAAGTTTGAACAATATGTGTACTGTGAATGGGCTGGAATTTGTGAGGTTCATTGATTCTTATCCCCAAGCATTGCACCAACACTATTTTAAGAAGATATTCTTGGCACATAAATGGTTTATTACTCATTCGAGCATTCAGTTTTTTCTATGTTTATTCCGAATGAAGTTCAGATTTAGATTTGTTGAAATTTAATTGTTAATTAGAAGAATCGTTATATCAAATTACATTTTTGTGCTCATATTTAATTTGTGTAAAGCGGTGCTTTAATTTAATTTAATTTTAATTTTAATTTAATTTATCTTGTGAGCAAAATAGCTTGTTTTCTGGTCTATTTTTGTTTGTTTTATAAACTTAAGGATGGAGCCTGAAGTCAAGCCAGCTAGCCTTCGAACTGCATTTGCTATGCAAGTGCAAAGTAGATCAATGCTGCTTCAGTCAATCTCTGGGTTTTGTTTATAATGAACAATCGATTTGCAGTCATTTACGGTAATGCTGACTACTTTAACTTTAATTTTGATTTTGTGAAGAATTATTATTGCTGACATTTATATGGAGTTACTCTTTTCAGTAAACATTATTTTTACTTTGGTTAAGTTTTGTTTATGCAATTTATGTAAAGAATAATGTCTAGTGATCCATATAATTTTAATTAATTAGAGAATAGCCACAACATCTTTAATTAAATAAAATTATATATTTTGATTGGTTAGATCACACAAAGATTATTTAGACATTAAATTGTAATTAATTAGACTAAATATAATAAATTTTATCCCACAGGAATTTTTATTATATTTATGTAATTAATTAGGATAAAATTTCATAACCTACCCACAAGAGTTATGAATTAATAGTTTTATCATAAAGTTCAAGACAATGAATAAATTGAGTCTGCTTGAATTAAAAATTTAGCCCACAGACAATTTTTATTTCATTAGATTCAATTTTAAGCATGTTTTACATTGGTAAAACATGAAATTTTATTAAGCCTCAATTTTAACAAAAGCATGTGATTTTTAATTTTGATGCAGTAGTACAACCTGCAAATTTCTCTGAAATTCGTTGTGACATTCCCGAACTTAAGGGAGATAACTATAAGGTTTGGAAGGAGAGGATTCTCCTTCATTTGGGGTGGAAGGACATAGATTATGCTATTAGGAAAGATGAACCACCGGCACTCACTAATACTAGCACTACAGCGGACATCACGCTTTATGAATGATGGGAGCGATCCAATCGTCTAAGCATGATGTTCATTAAGACTAAAATTTCAGTTGGTATTCGTGGTTCCGCTGATCAGCATGAAAAGGTCTGAGACTTGTTGAAGGCCATTGATGATCAATTCATCACTTCAGACAAGGCACTAGCAAGCACCCTAATCATGAAGTTCTCATCCCTAAGACTCACCAGTGTGAAAGGTGTGCGCGAGCACATCATGCAGATGAGGGATACTGTGGCTCAATTGAAGAAACTCGAGGTTGATATATCAGAGTCCTTCCTAGTGCACTACATCTTGAACACCCTTCAACACCAATATGGACCTTTCAAAATCTCATACAATACACATAAGGACAAATGGTCAATTAATGAACTCATGACCATGTGTGTTCAAGTAGAAGAGAGACTGGTGATGGAACTGGGAGAGAGTGCAATGCTGACAACACGTGGAAAGGGAAAATCTCAATCCAATCGGAAAGGGAAAGGTAAAGTACCTCCCCAAGCCGGTATCAAGAAGGATTCCAAGTGTTTCTTCTGTAAAAAGAAGGGACACATGAAGAAGGAATGCGCCAAATTTCATAAATGGCTTGCAGACAAAGGTAATTTGATCTCATTTGTTTGTTATGAATCTAATATGGTTAATGTTAATATTAACACATGGTGGATTGATTCTGGATCAACAATTCACATTTTGAATTCCTTGCAGGGTTTGGAAAACCTAAGGAAACCAGTGGGAAGTGAGCAAAGCATCTTATAAGGAAACAAGATGGGCTCGCATGTGGAAGCTATAGGAACATGTTATTTAACTTTAAGTAGTGG
>APFE031337594.1:4459-20202 GCA_000404065.3 Pinus taeda
GGAGTCTCCATGGAGGGTGGAAGGATAAGCTTATCTCCAAGAAAGGTGGCTCATATGACGAACAGACATGCCATAGAAGGGAGGGCGACATTCACAAGGCCAACAACCAGGTCTGGAGTCATCTGGAAAGCTGGCTGTTAGAACAAATTCGCCCAAACAGGATCAGCGCGGGTGCATAACTGGACTGGAGCGCTGACGTCGCATCTTAATAACGGAGGAGGCTATGTCAGCGCGACTTAATACAAACATAGGATGTGATGGTTCATGAAATTCGACCAACGCGGAAAACCCGTGTGCTTCCGCGCTGGCAGGGCATCAGTTGCACTAGAAGCCGCCAGTCAGCGCGGTTATTTTAATAATAGTCGCGATGATGAAATAAACTTTGGCAAAGAGGGTCATTTGGCCAATTCAGAGAGCATGAGCATGATGGATTTGATTTCATGACACAGTAGGGAGACTGATAGGGGAGACAGTGACAAATTACTGTGTAACAGGACAGAAAGGGAAGGGTTCCACAAAACGATCCAAACAACATAGAGAATAGAAATATCAGGCTCCCCAAGTTACGTTTGGGAACAAAAAATGAAAAACACAAAGAAGGCTTTAAAAGAATGGATAAAGAAAGTCACAGTCACTCCCACCAGTCAAAGAAAAGATGTAGTCAACCAGTTGGAAGATCTCCAAGTGGAAATGGAAGAGAAATATATCTCAGCTATTGATCTAGATAATGAAAAAACTGCACAAAGGAAAAAATACAATTCTTTTAGAATCGAGGAAGAATATTGGCGCATCAAGTCACGCAGCTTGTGGCTCAAAGCTGGGGACAGAAATACTAAGTATTTCCACAGACAATACAGGGCTCGTCTGTCGAGAAATCACATCGCAGAAATCATCACACCCAGGGGTTAGGTATGCAGAGGATTTGATCAAATCAAGGAGGTCGCTGTGAACCACTTTCAAAACCTACTCAGCGCAGATAAGGAAGGGAGTGAGGAGGATGTTGAGGAATTTCTCACAAATATTCCTCAGCTTGTAAGCGCAGAGGACAATAACATTCTATTGAGACCCGCCACAGAGGAGGAGATTCCCAATATTGTCTGGTCCATGGAGCCAGATAAAGCACCTGGGCCAGATGGGTTTTCAATCCACTTCTATTGAAAATGCTGGGATCTAATTAAAATTGATCTTATCAGAATGGTCCACGACTTCATGAGAAAGGCAAAGATTGGAGGAGGCACAAATTCTACCTTCCTTGCATTAATTCCAAAGGAAGCAAGCCCAAGCTCCTTTAACAAATACAGACCAATCTCTCTGTGTAATTCGTCCTACAAGATTGTGGCCAAACTGCTGGAAAATAGAATCAAACCTCTCCTACAAAAATTAATTTCTCCTGCCCAAGGGGGGTTTGTGAAAGGAAGACACATCCTGGACAATGTCATTCAAGTCCAGGAAGCTCTACACTCCAGCCACACACGCAAAGAACAAGGTATGCTCATAAAACTTGATATATGCAATGCATTCGATAGAGTGAATCGTTCCTTTTTGTATAGGGTTCTCTCATCATTTGGCTTCAGTCAGGACTTCATCAATCTTATCAAGGCATGTCTGGAGAAGATTTGGATCGCGCCCATGATAAACGATAGACCTGCTAACTTCTTTAAGGCCACCAGGGGTTTGAGACAGGGCTGCCCTCTCTCACCATTTCTCTACATTCTAATGGCAGATTCCCTGAGCAGAAAACTGACTCTAGAAAAAAAAAAGGGGAGCCTACCAGGGATCAGAATTGTGAAAGGAATAGAACCGGTGAATCATGCCCTTTTCACTGACGATTCATTATTGCTTGGAGGGGCCTCTCCAAGAATAGCTACATCTTTCAAAAGCATACTTCAGAAATATTGCAGCGTATCAGGAGCATTGGTAAGCGAGAGGAAAAGCGCTGTATATGGGTGGAACACTGAGCAGCATAAGATCGAGACAATCGCAAACGAATTGGGTTACACAGGATATGCAGATTGGGAAAAAATAAAATATTTGGGCCTTCCAATAACCCTGGGATCCAACAGAAACCAACTGTGGGAGGAAGTCATCATGAAATTCAAAAGGAAAATCACTGCGTGGGGAGGCTTTTGGTTAACCTCGGGGGGCAAATTGACGCTCATCAAATCAGTTCTTTCTGCCTTGCCCACGTTCCAAGCATCTCTCATGCTAGCTCCAAAACTAATTTCAGATCAAATCTCCAGATTTATGCGCAACTTCTTATGGAATGGTGGGAGAGGAAACACAAACAGATTTCATTTAGTTAGCTGGGATATGGAGAAATGGCCGTTGGTAGAAGACGGACTTCAAATCCGCGACCCTGTAAATGCAAATATAGCTTTGGGATGTAAGTTGTTATGGCAGCTCCACGCAGAGCCGTCCCACCCACTGAGTCAGATCTTCAATCTGAAATACCTAAACAATCAGCCATTAAAAACGTATAATATTGAGAAACCCCCAAAAGGAACGCAAGTCTGGAGGCTGTGTTATAGAAGCATCGAATTCCTCAGATCCCAGTTGTACCGAATCCCTGGAAATGGTAAAAACACAACTTTGGAGAGACAACGTTATGGGACATCGCCCTCTAGCAGAAAACCACAAGATTGCAGAAATAAGAGCCTGGCTATAGTCGAAAGGTATTAGGAAATTAGAGGATATCTCCAGTTGGGACAGAAAAGGGAACTAACAACGATGGAATTTTCCCAGAATTCCTGAACATTTAAACACTCAGCTAGACGCTTTCCAAGCCGCAATCTCTGACTTTGCCCCAGTTCACAAAGAAGACGAAGATGTTTGGGGCTAGGGTAAGACCGAGGAATACACAGCTAGTCAAGGTTACTATCAGATGCAGACCAAAAAGAATTCATCACATCCGAAATTCGTGTGGAAGCAGATTTGGGACAGCTTCAGCATCCCCAAAATCAACTTCTTTTTCTGGACATTGTTCCACAACAAAATCTTGACAGGAGATAATCTGTGTAAAAGGAACATAGCTGGACCACATAGATGCGTCCTCTGTAAAAGAGATACAGAAACAACAAATCATCTGTTTTTAGCCTGCGAATTTGCAAAAGCGGTCTGGTCATTTTTTTTCACCAGGCTGAGTGTGCCTCCTCCAACTCAAAACTCGATTGACACCATGTTCTCCTCCTGGAATAACAGTTATCCATACAGCATAGTTAGCAAATCAATTTGGCAAAAGGTGTGGATAGCTGTACCAAAGTATGTTCGCTGGAAACTTTGGTTAGCAAGGAATGAGACAATATTTAACAACATTGAACTGCCAGCAGCGAAAGTGGCGGAACAGGCAAAGAACCTCCTCTTAGAAACATTGAACTACTCCTCTGTCAAAGACGACAACTCCTTGCGAACCGAAGAGAGCGAGTGGTTGAATGCCTATTCAGGAAAGGCCAACCCTCCAATGCCCAATTGAACAACGCACAAAGGAAAATGGCAGATTCGAGAATCAGAAGACAGCTTCCAACAATGGTGGAAATCATAGGCCAAATGCATCATTTTTTTCGATGGAGCCTCAAAAGGCAATCCAGGAAGGTCCGGAGTAGGATGAGTGATCTTCTCCCAAGATGGGAAAAAAGACGACTTCAGTTGGGGCTTTGGAACGAAAACCAACAATCAAGCTGAAATTCTAAGCCTCTTGAAAGCCTGCCAAATGGCCAGGAAAGGAAAGAGAAATTCTAATTCTTGGCGATTTTGAATTGCTGATCAAAACGATGGTAGAGAAGAAAAGACTTAAGGACCCAGTGCTAAACAAACAACTTTCAAGAGTGACTAGAACTTTGAAAGAATTTCAATCAGTCCAATTCTTCCACATTCTCAGAGGATTAAACAAGGAAGCAAACAGATTGGCAAATATTGGATGCACTTTACAGGAAGGAATGATCAGCATAAATGCAGAAACAACGATCATGGACATTATCCCTTAAGCAGAAAGAAAGTCAATGTAATCTCTGAATGCTGTAATGGTTGATTAGGCTCTGCGCAACCTGATTTCTATCAATAAAATATAACCGTTTCAGTTAAAAAAAAAAGATTGTCTAGTAAAGCGATATCATATGCAAATAGCAAATTGAGTAGCTTACCATATAGTGACTCCATGAGAACTTGTGACCAAGTAGCCAAGTCATGTGACATCCTTTCGATGGAAGAGCCCAACCCATGCACTGGAGCAAATGACCCATCCTTCGAGATTTTTTTGAGGTCCACTAGTAACAGGGAATCTGTAGAAAGGAGATCGAAAGCTCTCATTGCCTCCTCAATGCCAAGAGCCAAAAGTATAGATCCTCTAGTATCTAATCCCATAGCCCCATGGTTATATATAGTAGGAGGGGGGATCTCCGACACTAACAAAGGAGAAGGAGTCCAATGAAACCCTTTGCCTCCAATCGAACCCACACTACCTCCCAAGAAAATTTAGCTGACAATGTGAGGGTAGAAAAAGAGGGAGTAGAAGCTAAAACCTTAAGAATAGGAATTTTAGGATTGTTTTCCCTAGCCATAGGACAAAGTGCACTTAGATGACCAATATGATGGCAAATGGAACATATGTAGGACACATTCTAGAAGTCAAGCCTATGATAGAAGTAATAGTTTATCATTATGATGTAGAGCTCCTTAGGAAGTCCCTTCTCCAAGTCCATTTCGACCAAGACCCAAAGAATTTTTTTTGTCAAAAGATACTAAGGACATCACGTCAAAATAAACATATATATTGATGTTATTTGTCACCCGCATGATAATCTGCTTCGTCCACAGTTCCAGTGGAAAAACAACCAATTTTACCCACAAATATTGAGCTTTTGGTTTCTATTGAAGGGAATTGAAGCCAACCTATAGAGCCACATATAACCACGACCAAGAACCCAATATTTTTGTAAACTATTGAAGCCAACCGATAGAGCCACATATAACCACAACCAAGAACCCATGATTTTTGTAAGATACTTTTGAAGTCACCTTCATCTAGAAAATGAAAGTGTATTTAGTGGTTGATTAGGAGGCTAATAGCAGGGCAATAGCCCTGTAGTGGATGAAAGTGTAATTAGTGGTTAACTAGGAGGCTAATAGCAAGACAATATCCCTGTAGTGGATACCAGTGGAGAACCATGTTTTCCATTGTTCCATCATTGAGAGAAATATAGTAGAAGCACCCATCAAAGCTCGGGCAGAGAAACTCGCAGCTTTGCTTCACTCATTGTCAGCGCCTAACATGGGTTTTACCCCCACAAAGCCTACACGGTTTTTGAGGGTTGTCACGATTGGTGGACTTATTTGATGCTCCCAAGACATGACATGTTGTTTGTCCCAAGACTGCGGAAAACTCAAGAATGGATGTCCTACCTTCGCGTAGCCTAACGAGGCAGAGGAGTTGCCTAGCAAGTTATGGAAATTCTGGTCATATTTAGAGAAAATCCGTCAAGGAATTTTGTAAATCCAAGTTATAGTTGTTAAACTTCAAAATTTTAAGTGTCTTACATCTTTTTTATGGTGCTGAATCCATTTCCACCATCAAAAACAATATTCAAACAATGCATCTACAAGATTTTTCGATTTTTTTTTACCCAAATTCCGACCACTTTTAGTCCAATTCCTCCAGCGCTTTAGACAAAATATCCTCTAAAATATCCTCTACTTCCGGTGAGGGGAAATATCCTCTACTTCCGGCCAGGGTAGGAATTTGGATTTCTCTTTACCCATCATACAATTTTTTTTTGACGTTTTGGGTCCTTATGCTTCCCGTCAAGAAACGTTATATTAAAAATCTTGCCCTTCAAGAGTGATGTTCTCATAATAAATTAACCCTTCACTAATAAAGTTTTGATTAAAGGAAAAAACCGAAATTTGAAAAAACTCAATTGTGGAGGTTTCAATAAAAAGTGTTGAACATTTGAAATTTGCTCATTTAAAGTATATAATCAGTGCAAGGTAAAACCGAAATTTGAAAAAACTCAATTGTGGAGGTTTCAATAAAAAGTGTTGAACATTTGAAATTTGCTCATTTAAAGTATATAATCAGTCCAACGTAAAACGCTTGATGGTTTTCCATTTCATATATTTAAATTATCATTTAAAGCCAACAATTTCCATTATACCACGTGAATATTTAAATGACTAATAAGATTAAGTTCCATGCAAATTCAGAGATAATTTATGACATTATCTAATATAATATTTGATACAAAATATAAATATATGGTACTGGTGAATAATATGTCCCCTTAATCTATATAGAAAATTAATCTATATTGAAAATTATACTAAATATGTTGACATGGCAATTGATATAGATGATATTAATTTTTATTATTATTTCATCTATTCACCGTTAATTTACAAAACCCAGTATTGATAGAACTCAATTAACGGAAAATCCAATGGTTTGTTTTTTTAATTTTAATTTTGGCTTTCAAATAATGCATTAACGTGGCCTCAATAATTCAATGCTTCTTCTCGTTTCACATGCAAATAACTATCCGTAGTAAAAGCAATATAAAAACTTTCAACCAACCCAACCCATGCAAAAACATCCCTAACAATTTAGGAACCTCTTAGAATGTGTCCAAAAAGAAAGACATTCACCCAACTAATGCAAGAATAACAAGAAGCTTTACCTGGATTAAGAAGCTGTTTTCACCGGGATTAAAAAGACTACCGTTTCTCTCTCTGATTGGCATTTTTTTAAATGAAATAAAAAAAATAGACCTGAGAAGCAGGCCAAACTTTTCTCCCAAATAAATACTTATATTTAAATAAATACCAAATTTCTGATAATACTAAACTTCTGATAAAGACAACCCCAAAGTTTTTTCATCTATTCACCGTTAATTTACAAAACCCAGTATTGATAGAAAATCCAATGGTTTGTTTTTTTAATTTTAATTTTGGCTTTCAAATAATGCATTAACGTGGGCTCAATAATTCAATGCTTCTTCTCGTTTCACATGCAAATAACTATCCGTGGTAAAAGCAATATAAAAAGTGTGATTCCGCAACGCACGTAGGATAATGAATTAAACTTAAAAACCTGCTTCAAACGATGCCAGAATACCAGGCGGGGTTGTCGGAAATACTAAGACTATGGCGTGAAAATTAAATTAAATGAAAACTTCACAAAACAAAGGCAAATCTGATTAAAAGGACTCCTCTGGCGCAATAGATCTGTCTAATTTCGTCGACGATGCGGAAAAGAGAACAAAATGCTTAAATCTTCAAGAGCTAATAAAAGAACTCAGCGTGCCTGATTTTAGAATAGAAAAGATGAATACGACACTTTTAAATACTCAACACAACTATTCTGATAAAATATTGAGCAGGTTTCTAGCATTTGCCCAGGAGGAATTTCTAATTTTCAGAAAGTATCTTGATTATCGAACAAAATAGGAGTTAACTTCATAAGTTCTTTGATATAATATTCAGAAATCAGCCTGGGGAACCACAAAAATGAACAAACACAAATACATATATGAAAGGGGAAAAAGAAAAGGCATCTGCAGGCATAAAGAGAGTAGATCCGGATAGACTTACCGATGTTTACTTCCAGACAAGGGCTTTTAATGAATCTGCGTATTAATTTAATTTCTCTTTGTTCCTGAGGGTTCGTAGCGGTGAATCTGCCTATAATTTAATTTCTCCTTATTCCCGAGGGTTCGTAGCGGTGAATCTGCGTATAATTTAATTTCACCTTGTTCCTGAGTGTCCGTACAGGTGCATATGGTAGTCCTCCAAGCTCACTGCTGTATCTCTCACTACAAATAAAGGCCTTAACTATTTGGAGACTTCACAACTATTTGGAGACTTGAGTTGTCCGCATCTGGAAGTGGTTTGAACTGGAAACGCATCGCTTGATTACAGATCTTTACAGAATTCAGCGAAGAGCTCTTCAAGCGAAAGTCGATGAGTGAAATGAGCTCTTCCTTCACTCATATATATATACGTTTCCTTCCTTATGTTAAGGGGGTTGCTTATTCATGGCCGACTTCCCTTTACATGCCCGATGCCCTACATAATTCATGTCGGGCTTTAGAATTTAGAGTTTAGCATATTTTCAATTAAAACAACTTGTGCAAAAAATACCTTGTTATATGAAAAACTTGCCGGTAAAAACGTTTTGGAAAAAGTTCCAAACGTCAAAAATCCGTCTTTAACTCTTCCGGGCACGTCACTCAAAACGGGAAATGACAAATTCCAGCCATCAAATACGTGCAAAAAGCCTTATGACGGGCAAAATGCCCGTCAAATTCCATCCCTGCTTCCGGCGACATATAATTTAGACAAGAATAACCGGGCCGTATGAAACCCAAAAGGGAAGAGAGAGTCCCGGAAAACAAGGAAAAATAGAAACCCATGTACTGCTAAGGCGAGAAAGACTAAAACCACCCTCCAAGGTTTATAGGTACCCAGCACAGACACAGAACTGGAAGGACAACAGAAACGACTAAGTATAAAATATCTCCAGTCCTTCATGCATGGTTACCTTAGCATAGCCTCGAATCATGATCTCCAGAACCGTTTTCATTGCTGGAAGTTGCCTGGTTCCATAGCCGCCATTGCTTCTTGTCATCACAATCCAATTTGAAATTCACACACACACCTTTCTCTATTCGAGTTGAAGAATGAACTCCTTTTTATCTAAAAATTTGCCATATGAAAATTCATTCATGGATTCTTGAAATCCGTTTGAATTGATAAATGGCTTTTGTTCACAGTTATTCTCCTTCAGTATCATGGCTTTGGCTTTTTCAGTACTGGGAGTGGAATTGGCTTGGCATTTGCAGCGTTCCCGCATCTTCAACAAATTCAGAAGCCGGGAAAAAATTCAAGTGCTCTTCTCTGTACATGATTTTGAAACAAAATCTATCCACAATGAGATCACTGTTAATGAACAACCCACCCCAGCACAATTACAAGTCAACAATACCATGGGCTCTGATATTATTCAGACATATATCTATTATCTCCTGCAGGCGTGTGAGAGCTTGAAAGAGCTGAGTCAGGTCCATGCTCACTTGATTATAAAAGGATTTAACAAAGTTGCATTTGTGAAAACCAAACTTCTTACCATATATGCCAAGTACAGAAGTGTGGCGGCTGCACGCAGAGTGTTTGACGAAATGTGCAACCCAAATGTTTTCATATGGAATTTGATGATCGGTGAGCATGCCAGGAATGGATTCCATGAAGAAGCCATTGAGCTCTATTTCCAAATGCATGCTGCAGGCATTTGGCCCAACAAGTTCACATTCCCGGCCGTGCTAAAGGGGTGTGCCGCCGTATCTGCTCTTCAAGAAGGTAAGCAGATTCATGATCACACTATCAGAGCTGGATTTGCTTTTGATGTTTACGTGGGGAATTCTCTTGTAACTATGTATGCAAAATCTGGGAGTTTGGAGGATGCATGCCATGTGTTTGAGAAAATGCTTGAACGAGATGTTGTGTCATGGAATGCTGTGATTGTTGGATGTGCGCAAAATGGATATGGAGATGAGGCATTGGAGTTATTTGATCGAATGCAATCTGAAAATGTGATGCCAGATTCGGTCACCGTGGCAAGTGCACTCCAAGCATGCGCGCAATCAGGAGATTTGCAAAAGGGCAAGTGGATTCATAACTATGCTCTTCATTTTGGATTTCAGTCTGATATTTCCGTGTTGAATGCTCTCCTAGCTATGTATGCCAAGTGTGGAAGTTTAGAATTTACACGTCAAATGTTTGACATGATGTCTCAACGAAATGTAGTCTCATGGAACACAATTATTGCTGGTTATGCGCAGAACGGTGATGCTGGGGAGGCCTTGACACTGTTTAATCAGATGCAACTGGCAGACATGAAAGCTGATTCGGTTACCATGGTGAGTGTATCGACAGCATGTGGGCAATTGGCATCTTTGAATCAAGGTAATAGGATCCATGGTTATGTATTGAAATGTGGATTGGAACCAGATGTTGCTGTGGGAACTTCCCTTGTCGACATGTATGGAAAATGTGGGGCTGTAGATATGGCATATGCCTTGTTTGACAAAATGCCTAGAAGAAATGTGGTCTCGTGGAGTGCAATGATTGCTGCATATGCACAAAATGGATATGCCAATACGGCCTTAGCTCTCTTTAATCAAATGCAACTGAATAACATGAGACCGAACTCAGTCACTATGGTTAGTTGTGTGCTGGCATGTGCTCATTTAGCATCTCTGCAACAAGGCATGTGTAATCATGGCTACATTATTAAAAGTGGATTCGAGTCCGAGGTTGTTGTTGGGACTGCCCTCATAGATATGTATGCAAAATGCAAGAGTATAGATATTGCGGAGCAATTGTTTAAAAGAATGGGTAGAAAAAATTTGGTGTCATGGAATGCAATGCTTGCTGGGTATGCTGAGAACAGTGATGATAAGGCCTTTGCACTTTTTAATCAAATGCTACTAGAATCTATAAAACCCAACTCAAGCACCATGGTGAGTGCCCTCTCAGCATGTTCCCATCCGGGGGCTCTGCAACAAGGAAAATGGATCCATGATTACATGATTCAAAGTAATTTTGAAACGGATATCTTTGTAGAAAATTCCCTTGTAGCCATGTATGCCAGGTGTGGGGACATAGAAGCTGCACGCCAATTGTTTGAGACGATGCCCACAACAAACGTGGTCTCATGGAATACAATGATTGCTGGTTATGTGCAAAGTGGACATGCCCATGATGCCTTCACACTCTTGAATCAAATGCAACCTGATGAGTTACCTGACTCTGTGACTCTGGTGAGTGTGCTTCCGGCATGTGCCCATTTAGCAGCTTTACAACAAGGTAAGTCTATTCATTGTTATATACTAAGAAATGGATTTGAGCTGGATGTTGTTGTTGGGACTGCCCTTATCGACATGTATGCCAAGTGTGGGAAGATACATATTGCACAGCAAATTTTTGACAGTATGTCAGCAAGAAACGTGGCGTCATGGAATACAATTATAGCTGGATATGGCATGCATGGGCATGGTAAGGATGCCCTGGAATTTTTTGAGAGAATGCAAAATGTGGGCACACAACCGGATCATATTACATTTGTCTGTCTTCTGACTGCATGCAGTCATGCAGGCATGGTGGAAAAGGGTTGGGACTACTTTAATTGCATGACTCAAGATTATTCCATCCCACCCGGGGTTGAGCACTATGCATGCATGGTAGACCTCCTTGGGCGTGCTGGGCATATAGACAAGGCACTTGACTTTGTTAAAAAGATGCCAATAGAACCTGGAGCTAGTGTATTAGGAGCCCTGCTTGGTGCATGCAGAATTCACAACAATATAGAGATTGGAGAACAAGTTGCAGACCTTCTTTTACAGTTAGAGCCTCAGTATGCTGGATATTATGTACTTCTGTCAAACATCTATGCCACAGCTGGCAGATGGAATGATGTAGTAAAGGTGCGAAAAATGATGAAGTACAGGGGAATAAAAAAGATACCAGGATACAGCTTGATTGAAGTAAATAATAGGGTTCATACCTTCATTGTTGAAGAGAGATCACATACTCAATCTGAGAAAATTTATGCAACACTAGAAACATTGTCTGGGAAGCTGGAGGCGGCACATACTGTGCCAGACACAAACTGTGTGCTGCATAATGAGGATGAAAAGGTGAAAGAAAACACACTTTACAGTCAGTGAGATGCTAGCTATTGCCTTTGGGCTTATTTGCACAAGCTATGGGACACCTATCTGTATCACAAAAAGCCTATGTGTGTGCAGTGACTGCCACAATGCCACTAAATTCATCTCCAGGATTATTAGACAAGAGATTATATTCACACCATTTCCATCATTTCAAGGATGGATTTTGCTTATCAAGATTACTGGTTAGTTGGAATCAAATTGAGGGACACATATTAAGTGTGCAGTAATATAAATTGTGAATACCTTAGTCTAGTGGGTTAGCTCCATTGGTTAGAACCGACTAGTTTCAAGGAAATTTTTTTAATACGTAATGGGTTCAGGTCCGGAAGAGTCCCTTTGAGTTAGGAGTACATGTTGTACCCTGACAGCTTTTACCAGACGTGCCATTCATGGAATCTGATGAAGTATCTAGATGGTTTCCCCATAGACATTTCCCATGAAAAAAATGAGTATATCTTATTTCAGATTGTGTTGCAAATACCTCTATATAAATGGAGTGTAGTGCTAGTAAGGTCTACTAAAAATGGAGCAAAGCATCTTCCGAGCACTGAACTTGTGACTTTTGAAGGCCCAAATAGCTTGTTTTTACATGCTCCTTTCAATGAACGAAAGGAACATTACTCTTTTTGATGAGTCTCTTGTCTAGGATATCCTATGAAATGCAAGGCAGAAAGGAATATTGGACTAACTACTTGTGAATTTAGGCACTTCATATCCTTGATCTATAAGAAAATCCCTCGACAGCATTCAATTTTTCAAGTCTCCAACTAGTACTCAAGATGTTGGAAGATGGAACACCATTGTATTAGAAATCTAATCATGACATCCTATTCACAATTTGAGTACACTTTCACGCAGATAACATGGTGAATAAAACAACTTCAAGAATCTATCATTCAAGAAGTGTTGACTATATGGTTGTCTATTTATGGTAAGATTCAAACATAAAAATCCGAAGAAATATTTTACGAAGTAGAATATAAACTAGTTGCCAAATATGATATATTATTATTGAGAGTAAACTACACTTTTCAAATTATGCTTTGCGGTCGATGTTGCAACTCAAACTCTCACTGGTAAAAGTCCTTATCTTAGGAGAAGAGTCAAGGAGCAACTATTAGGAAAGCCACCCATTATCACATCATTGGCATTGTCTCTAAGGCTAAGGAAGTGGCTTCCTAACCTAAGGAGGGTTTTGCTACTATTCAAAGTAAACTAGGACGAGTAGTGGAAAGGGCAAGGCCTTCTAGCTAAGCTTGATCAGAACAATTTGGCATTCAATCTTAGGATAGAAGGAATGCTTATACAGGTTACGGGAGTCTTCAATCACTCACGAGTACTCACTATTCCGACAATGATCTTCAACCAAACGAGCCGATCTGAATCTTGGCGAGTCAAACTCGTGTTGACCGAGTTTGACTCGTGGTCAACGTGAGTTTGGCTCATGATTTCGGCGATTTGTAGAGGACTTAGTGAGCCACTCAGATTCTTAGGTTGAAAGTACATGGGGTTTTATTTTGTGGTTTCACTTTCACTTCTTGCCACCCGCTGCGTTTGGAGTTCGCTTTCATATCTTCTTGCCACCGCCTATCCAGAGACGTCGTAGATCAAACAACACCATTGTCACGTTATCCCCTCATTACGCGGACTTCAGTTTTGATAAACTGGAACCCTTTCTCTAAGTCATCAAGGTCGCAATGGGTTTTGCTGGTCGGTTTCGTGTATACGGTATTAGGCAGTGGGCTTCATGTATTAAGCAACGTCTTTAGCATTGATCCGCTCACTCATCTTACCAGATTACGTTGCTTTCCAGGTTTTTTATGCCTTAGGTCCAACCACACTGCCCTTCCCCTGCCTAAAGAGTCGCCTAAGTGAGCTACAGGTCCTCTTACCAAACACAAACTACTTGCCCTGGTGCTCATGCCAATAGCTATTAACTTGGCTGGAATATGTGCATATTTGTGGCTACTCCCCGATGGTTGAGCAACATTTTTTTCCTTTAAAAATATCATTTTGAATAAAAGGAACTAGTTGTAGTATGTTAAAGTTCTATATTGTTTTGAATAAAAGCAAATTAAAGTTGAATGTTGGAAGTTTACAAAGACCTATAATAATGAAACAATTCCTTAAATTCATTTGTTGTTGTCGAGTGTAAAAGTGATTTACCAATGGGTATAATGCACTACCAATCCAAACTAAACACAATTTAGAAGTCATGCTACTATAACCCCAAGTAAGATTTTAGCAGGTCCGTGGTGTTGGTTGACAAAAACTTGGAAGTTCCTTGTCTCGTTTGAATCTTTGTACCTGTTTTTGAATGTTTTCCAATACTAAATATACTCTATACTTGAAGTATACACAATGTCCTCATGAGTTTTTGGACATCTATTGAGATTATGCATTGTTTGGACATGACTTTATTGAATATCAATGAAAAATGTTTTTTTTTTAAAATTCAATGTGTATATCTTTATTTATTGTATTCACTGATTTTTCCTTGATCCAATTAAAACCCTTTGCCTTGCCAATTTATTGCCGGTTCTGAGTCTAGTAACATTGATACAAACACAATTCATATTACCAAATTGCAACTAATTTTGAGAGATATTCAAAGTAGCAATGACTCATTCATAATAAATGCTTGGAAATGAGGACAAACCTTGCTAAATGTGATTGAATTCAATATATATCAACTTGGATCAACAACTTATCAAGTGAAATGGTTCTTGCTTCTTGAAGTGAGACACAGACTATTTGTCATCACAAGATCATATATATATAAATTCGCAATTCTGTTTGCAAAAAGAGAAAATATTTACTTTACGTATTCAAAAGATTCCACAACGATTATCTTCCTTTACCCTTAGATACCCTTAATACTGTCATAAATTAGGATACAAGCAGTGAACAGTCCGCAATTCAGAGAAACATCAGACGCCCTTATCATTAGTATTTAATTCCATATAGCATAATGATCCAAAATGGATCCAAAACAACCTCTAAGTCTTCAAAACCCAAAAACTATCGCATGAGGAGAACTTTTAGAAAAGTTGGATAACACTATCGGGAGGCAAAAACATAAAGAAAACAGCGAAATGAGGCATATCAGAGGTCAAAGGAGCAGTGCATAGGAGCTGTTGGATCTGGTCGATCAACGGTCCAGATCTGATCGGTAAATCGCAATCGGCGGTGGCAAGCGGAGGCTATCGGCGGAGACCACATGGAATATGCGATAGCAATCAGCGGGGTCAACGAGGATCGTCGATCAAGCGTGCAGATCGACAGCCCAAGTTGAATCACAATATCTCGTCGGCAAACCACAGAGGAGCGCTTACAAACGGCCCGGGGGTATGTGTGATAGGCGATAGTGAGATGCGGAAAACGACATTTTTCTCTGTATTTGCGTTTTTCGTTAAATAAATGAAATACGAAAGAAAAGCATTGATGCGATGAAATCAGCCCAAGAGGGTTTATTAGTGCAGTTTTGTATTATTTCAAGTCTGATATGAGCCATTTTACGGGATTTTCAATGTTTTAATGTATTTTTAAATACAAAGGGAAATCACAAAACAAGCAGGATTTCGGGCGGGCCATAGGCGGTAAGTGGTTTTGGTCAGGCTCTGCCCAAGTCCATACACTGACTGCCACTTGTCCAGGCGAAGGAGAGAGAAAACCACCCTTTTCGGGCGCTTAACCCACGTACGCATGGGCTTCTTGAAATGAACCTCAGTCGTTGGATCCAGATCTCTCAGATCAACGGTGGAGATGCGATGGCAATATATAGGCGGACCCGATAGGAGTTATAAGGCAGAATTTATAGTGTTTCAAATCCAATAGATGACAGTTTGGCAGATTTTCACAGTTTTTAGTGTATTTCTTTATGTAAACAGAGAACTCTGTTTCTGGGGATTTCAAAGGCCCGATGAACCATTCCGTTATAGAATAGGTGGCCACCATCCCTGAAGGCTTTTAGCAATGATTGCTAATGCTCAGAGGGGGATCTGAGCGGATAGAGGCCGAGGAGCC